>JABSNV010000183.1:0-126952 GCA_024085815.1 Flaveria linearis
TCCTTTTATACTTCCCAAGATATATACACATATACATACATACATATACGTGTGTGTGTGTGATATATATATATATATATATTTATGTGTTTATTTACGTGTATATATACATATATATGAAATTTCAGTTCAAACTACAACCTTTGATAAGGAACAGGTTATTTATAATCATGTTTATATATGTGATCCGTGAAACATACAATAAGAAATTTAGGTATGTCAATTGTTGGTTTAAGATAAAAAAGATAAAGTAACAAGATCAATTAAGACAGCTCACATTGAACTTGTAGTGACGTATGCGACCATGAACCAACAACGGAAACAAGAACCCTACTAAAATCAAAGCTCGAACAAACCCACCATCTTATCCACAAGCTAGCTAGCTAGCTACTAAACTAATTAGGTTCAATCGTGCAACTTGAGATGAGAAATGAATAGCTAGCATAAGCTTATATATATGGATGGGTTATGACCTGATATATTTAATTAAATAATATTGTTGTGATGTCATTTCTAGTTGGTTATTGTTAGGTCATAATGTGCATGTCACCCAGCAGCAGGATTGAGTTGACTGTTGGTATAGTAGTCGTTTGATGAGGAAATCAACACACTAGCTTAATTGATCATATATTTCTTTAATTGCAAGCAAGTTGATATAGATGTAAATATGCGTAGTTAGGTATGGTTTATAGGATATCTTTCATATCACATAAAGTAAACTAGAGGGTGTGAAAGTTTGTTAGAAGTGTATTTCTAAACAAAAAAAAGCAAAATCCAAGTACAGATGTGACAATTTTTATATGTTTTTTGAATTTTTATTTAACTTATCTTTATTTAATCCTCTACACATTATTTAAAGAAGATGAATATTATAACTTAATGTTGTGTCGATATTTTCACTATATATATTAAAATGTTTAATTATGTGTATTTACATGTTTATTAATGTGAAACAAATTACTTTGAGAGCTTATTGAATTTCAAGTTTGCAGAGCTTAACGGATACAATTTGGGTGTTTTTTGGGAGTTAGAATGGAAACTGGAAGCTCACGAAGGAAACAACACTTGAAAAATAGAAGTGAAGAAAAAGTGAAGGGGAACGTAAATTTAATCCTATGTGAGAAGCAGGCAAAAAAAAAAAACGCAAACTAGGACGTAAAATAACAAAATAAGAGGAAAAAAAATACTTATCTAGGGGGAAGGGGGCATGGGTAGTAAATTACGTACCCGAAGACGTAAATTACGTCCCCGGGCTGACACTTACGAATTTTTACGTCCCTAGTTAAAGGTTTAAAAGGAGACTATGAAATAATTCTTCAAAAATTCATTTTTGGCCGTCTAAGGAGCTATTTTGAAAGCAAAGAACACCTATGGATTCATCCTTTCATGCGATCATTCCTGCAACAACCGATTTTGATTCCATAACAACCATTAGCGGCTGAACCACCCGTGATCTTCTCCGGGTGTAGGGTTTGTGTTTATGACATTTGTATAACTTTAGTTGTTCTTAGATTGAGTTGAAGTTTTGATTGGCAAGTTAAACTATATGATTTTATTTATTGGTTGATTACTTTAAATATTTTTCTTACTTTTGTTTCTTTACATCATGAGGATTGTGAGTCTTAAGTTTTGATTAGCAAATTAAAATTGCTAGGTTTTGAATAGATCTGTTTACAACCTGTTCCATCTCTATAACTGAAATCAATCAAAATAATGCATTCATGCCCATGTGATTATTTGGTAAGAATAACTAGGTTACAACTTTATTTTACAAACCTAAAACCCGGAGTGGATCATTCTTATTATTATTGTTTTAAAACCAATCAAGTTTGTTGCTTTGCAATTTTGTTTTCTAAATCAATCATAACTTCAGAGTTATTTTCTAAATTAAATAAACATTAATAAACTATAAATACACTTTCCACTTGTTACTCGTGGAGACGACGTTACTTGCCCATACTAGTATAGGTGAGCTTAATATGAAATATAACTTGTTTTTTTTAGTAGACCTCACTTAACCCTAAAAATAACTTGCGTACTCACGCAAATATACACCTTATATGGATAATTGTGGCGTATATGAAATTACCTAATACTAATATTTAAAGTTCTTCCCATTTCACTTCTATTGTGCGTGAGAGAACTCAAATTGTTGTTGTTTGTATTACAAATAATAAATGAAGATTTATATAAACATAAATAAACAATGAGATAAAATAAAAGGAGGATAAACATGAAGATTAAAATATGTGTACATAAATGACAAATTTGAGAAACGAAGAATTATGTATATTTTAAATAGACAATTAAAATGATCACTTTTTAGTATATTTTATTGATATTGTTTATGTTTCTGTTCATCGTTAATTGCAAAAATATTGTTCGTGTCCACACAACAACCCACACCTATATATATATAATAATATATATATAGGTTAGGATAACTACGTTTTATTTTCAGAATCAAAAAACATTGATTTACATAAATGTAAATTAAGTCTGGTTAAAGTTGAATTATTTTAACATGTGTATATCAGACATGAATATAATTAGTAAAACAACTATATCTTACCGGCTTAACTTACATTAATATAAATCAATGGTTTGTAATTTATAATTATGATAATCTATGTTTATTTTGGTTCTGAATAAATAAAAGTGGTTCTGCAAATATATATATATATAAATATTATATATGTATATATATATATGTAGCTGTGATTATATGTATATAGTATTATTATATAATAATATATATATATTATTACATATATATATACTATATATATATATATATATATATATGTATCTTCCTACTCTAATAAAAGGGTATCTGGGATGACACGTGTCAACCACAATCATTCTCACCAAAATTTTTCCGCATCCTCTCTCCTATTAAATAATTACCTTTATTACTAATAATACTATTTAACACTTTTTTAGATTTAATAAATTAATAAAGAGATCTATTTATTAATGTTATTCTAATAAACAATTTTTTATAAAATAAAAATTTATTTAAAGCATAAGACTTTTTTTAAAATATAAAATATTTAAAATTGGTATTTTTAAAAAGTTATTTTTTAAAACCAAAATATAATTAAATTTAAGAGTTTATAATAAGAAATTTTTATAAATGTCATTTTTATACAGTTTGTTTTAGAACAAAACGTTTATTTTTTTTAAAAAAAAAAAGTTTTAAAAAGTTGATATCATTATTTTATAACTTACATTCATTTCTAATACATAATTTCAGATATTATATCTTAGAATATTATTTTATAATTAATAAATTTATTATATTAATTTTTTTTATTTATCAACTCGGTAACACACGGGTTACTATAGCTAGTATATATATGTGTATATATATATGAGCTGTTTATAGGAACACCTAAGAGATATCCGGAAACCCTGATTATGGCCTTTAAGGGCATTTCACAGGTCATAGAGCTCTTCAACCAATCGAATTAGTCATTCGAACATTTCACAGCTCGTGAGACATTTCACGGGCATATTTTTTACGGCACGTAACAGACTTAACGAGTTATTAAGTCCTAACATACAGCCCATTAAGGGAATCACGGGACGTGAATTAATTCGAATATAATTCTTCTTAACACGATGTAATATTCTCGATTACGGTGTAATTTTTTATTTATTACATATTTGATACGATTCAATATTTCTCAATATTAGTGGTAACTAATTGACTCGTCGTAACATTATTTGTGAAAGATATATAATCGTTACTTATTAACTCATTTCTTATAATAAAATTCAATATTCTTTCATTTTTTATGCGATATAGTTTATTTCAATATCAATCTGGGATAACAACTATATATTCGGTTTCGATTCCAACTTTACCCATCGAAGGTGTAAGGCCCCATTCCCGGGAAACCTCACAGTTGGCAATTCATAGCATAAAATCAGTTTAATAACAAAACATTGCAGCGGAAAATAATTAAAATTCATTTAAAACTTAAAAACCCCATTGTACTCATACACTTGTCCTTTCAATGTAAACAAACATATTCCTTGTTCATTAATTACAATAAAGACTTCATTAACAGGAATGCCATCCATATCTCCCAAGTAGCTTCGCGTGCCATCCTCAGCATCAGCGCTTACTGTCCACTATTATGCATAAAAAGTCAGCTACGCTGAGTGAGTTCTAGTTTTATATAAATAAGAAAATATAATCTTTTACCCTTCATATAATGAACACGCATACATCATACTAAAACATTATTGCATCGCATTAGGCACGTTCATTATCTTTCATTCTTTCATTTCATTTCACTTCATCATAGGCGAGATTGCACAAAGCAAGATCTCCATGTTGATTGACAACGAATGTCAATCCCCGTCGGTACACTTATCCATGGTCGCTACCCCCGACGGTTGATCGATCCCCGTCGGTACACATCTTCACGGTAGCTTCCCCGCAGTTGATCCACACTGCTAGGCACATAGCCCGCTCATGAATACGGATCCATCATCATACATCAGACTCACATAAGTGAAGTCTATCATAGTGCTTGCAAGACTTTTCATCATCAAACGGGCCCGGGGGTAACATTCGTTAAGTTCCACTTCTCATTAGTATTATCTTTCACTTATATATATATAATACTTAGCTTATTAAGCGCACAACATACCAAGTACTAGTCATCATAACACGTAACCGACCCTCCGCGGGACAGCGGGGGTTCGGGGCGGCAGGCCCTGACAGCGGGGTCCTAGGGGCAGCAGCCCCTAGTGGGGTCCAAGGGGCAACGCCCTGGCTGGGGCCGGGCTGCCAGGTCAGCGCGCCCGAAAATTACTTTGAGCTATTTAAATGTCAATTTTACTTTAGAAAAATGTATTTTCTTGTTAAAAACCTTGAAATCCTTACTTGAAAACCTTATGTTTATTATGCATAATAGCCCCAAAAACATGGAAAAACGTTTAAATAAGGGGGTCTAGAACTCACCTGAACTAGCAAATAACTTCAATCCTAAGTTACTTAAGCTATAGTCCAAACACTCTAGCTGCACGAAAGTTAATACACAAAAACGTCATTTTCTTCATAGTTTCGCCCACAGTTTCGCTGCAGCGAAACTGCAGTTTCGCCAGCAGTTTCGCTGGGCAGCACTTCTGCTAGTTTCGCTAGACAGATTCGCGCCTTGAGCGCCCAACTTTCTTGGAATTTCCTACTTTCGCGAAGTCTATGGGTCAGTCTGGTCTTAGCGAGATTCCCGGCGAAACTGTAGTTTCGCCCGTGCGAAACTGTAGTTTCGCTGGAATTTCTCCTAGTCTCGCTGAATGAGGACACAGTTTCGCTGGATTAACTCGCAGTTTCGCTGGATCGGGGCCCAGTTTCGCTGGATGAATAAAAACTAAGAACCACCCGTTTTTAGCCTAAATCTTAACTTTTTACGTCCAAATCCTTGGTTTAACTTCCATGAAACCAAATCTAAGCTTTTTACACTTTCATACGTAAAAATTGACCTTTGTGGATTCTTTGCAACTTTTCAAAACCCAAACCCTAGAATCCGGGTTTGATCTACAGAAGGGTTTAGGGGTCGATTCTTACCTTGTTTGTTGCTCCTTTCCTTGAGATTTGATGCCCAAACGCCCAGATCTCCAATTCCTTGACCTTAGAAGCCCCAAATCTTGAGTTTCTTGCACTTTCTCTCTCTACTTTCTCTCTCTACAGAATTTTTGTTGCTAGGGCACAAATGGAGAAGATGGTGGTGTCTTGGGCAGGTTAAGGGCTGTTATGGGCCTTAATCTTGCCATGAACCCCACTTAGCCCATAACCCTTTTTCCTTCCTTTATTAAATCTCCATTAGTTAGGCCACTTATCCTTAATGACTCTTTTGACTTTTCGGGGTGTTACAAGTCTCCCCCTCTTATTTAGGTTTCGTCCTCGAAACCTGTCAGTCGTCAAATAATTGAGGATAAAATTTCCTCATCTCCTCCTCAGCCTCCCACGTAGATTCTGATCCCTTTCTGTGCCTCCACTGTACTCGTACAAGCGGAACCACTTTATTCCGCAAGTGTTCTCCTTCCAATCAAGGATGGCCACCGCTGCTCTACGTAGTTCAGTCGTTCGTCGACTTCATGTCTTCTAATGGTACAAATGCCTCATCATCTGCTAGACATTTCCTAAGATGAGATACGTTGAATGTGGGATGAATTCCACTCAACTCACAGGTAATTCTAGTCTGTAGGCCACTTCCCCTACCCTTGCGATAATACGGAATGGCCCTATAAATCTTAGGCTTAACTTTCCCTTTTTCAAAACCTGATGATCCCTTTCCAAGGCGATACCTTGAGCATAACCTTGTCACCAACCTCAAATTCTATAGGTCTACGCCTCTTATCAGCATAAGACTTCTGGCGATCTTTTACAGCTTTCATGAATGCCTTACTCTTATCTAACTCCTCAGTTGTGACATACCCATGCTGGCATGGTAACTATTATTATATGAGAATTCCGCCAACGGCAAGTGCTCATCCCACTTCCTCCAAAGTCGACTACACATGCTCGTAGCATGTCTTCTAACGTTTGAATCGTTCTTCTTCTGACTGACCATCCGTTTGGGGGGTAAGCCGTACTAACATGCAGTCCAGTCCCCATTGAGTCGTGAAACCTCTTCCAGAACTTGGACGTAAATCGCGTGTCCCTATCCGAAACGATAGACACTGGCACGCCGTGACGAGCCACGATCTCCTTGATGAATAGATTTGCCAACTTCTCAGAGGTAAACGTCTCACGAAATGGTAGGAAATGGGCGCTCTTTGTTAAACGGTCAACAATCACCCAGATCGCGTCACTTCCTCTCGCCGTGCGAGGTAGCTTCGTGATGGAAGTCCATTGTGAGTGTTCCTATTTCCATTCGGGGATGTCCAAAGGCTGGATCTTTCCATATGGCTTTTGGTGCTCTGCCTTCACTTGCAGACAAGTCAAGCACTTGCTCACATACTTAGCCACATCTCGCTTTATTCCTGGCCACCAGTAATCTTTTTCAGATCCTGATACATTTTGTGTGCGCCGGGGTGAATGGAATATCGTGTTTTTGAGCCTCGTCCTGACCTTCTTCCTCAGATCCCCGTAGAGAGGGATCCACATCCTCCCAGATCGAGTTCTAACACCCAGGGTGTTTTCCCCCAAATCTGAAAATTGTCCTTTCATCCTTTAGAGTTGACTCTGTCCTCTCTTAATGCCTCATCCTGGAATGCCCTCACTTGTTTCATAATCAGGCGTCATGATTATCTGGCAAGCCCTCACCCGAATTGGTTCGGGTCGTCCTTTTCGGCTAAGGGCGTCAGCAACCAATTAGCCTTCCCTGGGATAATGAATTTCGCAGTCATAGTCCTTGATTAGTTCCAACCACCTCCTCTGCCTCATATTGAGTTCTTTCTGTTCAAAGAAATACTTCAGACTCTTATGATCAGTGAAGATGGGCATTTTACCCCATACAGGTAGTGCCTCCAAATCTTCAATGCAAACACCACCGCGGCCAACTCCAAATCATGGGTAGGGTAATTGGCCTCGTGTGGACTTTTAATTGTCTATAAGCATAGGCTATCACCTTCCCTCGTTGCATCAACACGCAACCCAATCCTGCATATGAGGCATCCGAGTAGACTACCAGGTCCTCGTTTCCCTCAGGTAACGTCAAGATAGGGGCTTGCGTTAACCTCATCTTTAGTTCTAGGTAGGCATTCTCTTGATCAGAACCCCATCCATACCTCACGTCCTTCCGGGTCAGCTTAGTCTATGGAGAAGCTATCTTGGAGAAATCCTGGATAAACCTCCTATAGTAACCTGCCAGTCCTAAGAAACTGCGAATCTCGGATGGCGTCTTTGGAGGTCCCCACTGCATCACCGCTTCAACCTTCGCAGGATCCACCCTGATCCCCTCGGGATTGACCACATGACCAGAAATTGAACTTCTCGAAGCCAAAATGCACATTTGGAGAACTTAGCATATAACTTCTCGCTTCTGAGTGTCTCCAATACTTCTCGAATGTGATCTGCATGTTCTTCTTCACTTTTCGAATAGATCAAAATGTCATCGATGAACACTATTACTGATTTATCCAACATTGGCCGACATACCCGATTCATAAGGTCCATAAAAGCAGCTGGCGCGTTAATTAAACCAAAGGACATGACGAGGATTTCGTAATGTCCATAACGCGTCCGGAACGCTGTTTTAGGGATATCTTGTTCTTTCACCTTCAGTTGGTGGTAACCAGACCGCAGATCTATCCTTGAAAACCAGCTGGCACCCTGAAGTTGATCGAACAAGTCGTCGATCCTTGGTAGCGGGTATCGATTCTTTACGGTCAGCTTATTGAGCTCGCGATAGTCAATGCACATCCGCATGCTACCATCTTCTTCTTGACGAATAAAACTGGAGCACCCCTTGAGAGATACTCGGTTGGATGAAGCCCTATCCAATAAATCTTGCAACTGGTCCTTCAATTCTACCATCTCCGAAGGATCCAATCATATGGTGCTTTAGCGACGGGCTGTGCTCCCTGTAACAAATCAATCTGGAATTCGATTTCGCGGTCCGGCGGCACACCAGTCAGGTCTTCAGGAAAGACGTCAGGAACTCACGCACTACCGGCACATCTGATAATTGTGGCTCTAGCACGTCCACATCTTTTACGTAGGCCAAGTAAGCGCTACGCCCACGTCTCAGTACTTTTCAGCTGTGATCATCGACACGACCTTCGGCACATAACACACCTTATCCCCACGAACCGTAACGGAACTACCATCGGGCGCTGTTAGACGATCCATTTTCTTGCTACATACTATATTGGCTTCATATCTAGCTAACCAATCCATGCCTAACACCACATCGAAACCTCCTAGGCCATAACATGCAACTTAGGGAACATACAACTTTCTAACTCAATCAGGCAATCCTCAATCACTTCAGTTATCTTAGTGGATTTACCAATGGCTGTTTCTACATAGAAAGGCTCGTCTAACTTTCTACTCTTATCATGCAACGAACGACAAAAGGCAGTAGACACAAACTCCTACTGGGCAACTTAACATAGAAACAACAGAACAAAACTCTTTCTAGCCCTGGAATTAAACAACACGGAAGACAGAATTTTTATTTACTATATACATGCCTGTCACAATATCGGGACCCGTCCTAAACTGTTCCAGCCTTATTGCGAAGGCCCTGCGCCCTCTGCCCTTGGCTTCTTGCAATCCCTGCTTTTGTGACCCCTTCCATTGCAGTTGTAGCATCGTATCACTCCACACTCTCTGGCCACGTGACCTTGCTCCCCGCATCGGTAAAGACATTGGTTCCCAATCTACATTCCCCGAGGTGTCCTCTGGCACACTTACCACACTTCTTAGTCCTCGCACCAGACGAAGCTGCACGCCGACCCTCCGTCCTTGCAACCTTTGTGTTGAGGGTGACACCGCGTCCAACCTGTTTCCATGCCAGTTCTTGTTATCGCTATTCTTCGTGTTTTCTTCAATAGCAGTCGTCTCTTTCGTCGCCTTAATTACCTCAGTTATAATGGACGGCAGAATCTCCTGTAGGGCCTGTTGGACTCCCTCAACAACAGCTTCTTTCATGGTGATCCTCAAACTAGTGCCATCATCGCTGCCTTCCACATGAGGGGCTTCGGGCTCTTCGAGTGCCATTTCAGCCGCCCTAGCCATGCTTCTCGTGATACGTGGTTCGGCACCACGTTCACCACAACCCCTATCTGGCAAAACCTTAGAAGATCTACCGCTAGCCATCCTCTATCCCACACTGAAAGATTCAAATACCAACACGGTCATTCAAGGGAATAGCTCAGTTTATGTCAAGTACAGTAAGTCTTAATTACAGTGGCCAGTTGTGATTAGCCACTTACTTTACTCTTCGTACCCCGAGCATTACCTGCTGACTACATTAGCATCTAAATCTAACAGTACACATAACACTAAACATGCGCACATAATACCAGTTAACTTTAAGAAATACCTGATGGCACGCAGCTACTCAGATTGGCATTCCTTCCCTTTCCGTCCCATTTTCAGTTTAAGTAAAGGTTTATTTTGAAAAATTACCCATTTCACTTAAACTTTGGCTCTGATACCAACTTGTAAGGCCTCATTCCCGGGAAACCTCACAGTTGGCAATTCATAGCATAAAATCAGTTTAATAACAAACATTGCAGCGAAAATAATTAAACATTCATTTAAAACTTAAAAACCCCATTGTACTCATACACTTGTCCTTTCAATGTAAACAAAACATATTCCTTGTTCTTAATTACAATAAAGACTTCATTAACAGGAATGCCATCCATCTCTCCCAAGTAGCTTCGCGGTGCCATCCTCAGCATCAGCGCTTACCTGTCCACTATTATGCATAAAAAGTCAGCTACGCTGAGTGAGTTCTAGTTTTATATAAATAAGAAAATATAATCTTTTACCCTTCATATAATGAACACGCATACATCATACTACAAACATTACTTGCATCGCATTAGGCACGTTCATTATCTTTCATTCTTTCATTTCATTTCACTTCATCATAGGCGAGATTGCACAAAGCAAGATCTCCATGTTGATTGACAACGAATGTCAATCCCCGTCGGTACACATTATCCATGGTCGCTACCCCCGACGGTTGATCGATCCCGTCGGTACACATCTTCACGGTAGCTTCCCCGGACAGTTGATCCACACTGCTAGGCACATAGCCCGCTCATGAATACGGATCCATCATCATACATCAGACTCACATAAGTGAAGTCTATCATAGTGCTTGCAAGACTTTCATCATCAAACGGGCCCGGGGGTAACATTCGTTAAGTTCCACTTCTCATTAGTATTATCTTTCACTTAATATATATATAATACTTAGCTTATTAGCGCACAACATACCAAGTACTAGTCATCATAACGTGTAACCGACCCTCCGCGGGACAGCGGGGGTTCGGGGCGGCAGGCCTGACAGCGGGGTCCTAGGGGCAGCAGCCCTAGTGGGTCCAAGGGGCAACGCCCCTGGCTGGGGCGGGCTGCCAGGTCAGCGCGCCCGAAATATTTTGAGCTATGTCAAATGAAAATGTATTTCTTGTTAAAACACCTTGAAATCCTTACCTTGAAAACCTTATGTTTATTATGCATAATAGCCCCAAAAACATGGAAAAACGTTTAAATAAGGGGGTCTAGAACTCACCTGAACATAGCAAATACTTCAATCCTAAGTTACTTAAGCTATAGTCCAAACACTCTAGCTGCACGAAAGTTAATACACAAAACGTCATTTTCTTCATAGTTTCGCCCACAGTTTCGCTGCAGCGAAACTGCAGTTTCGCCAGCAGTTCGCTGGGCAGCACTCTGCTAGTTTCGCTAGACAGATTCGCCGCCTTGAGCGCCCAACTTTCATTGGAATTTCCTACTTTCGCGAAGTCTATGGGTCAGTCTAGGTCTTAGCGAGATTCCCGGCGAAACTGTAGTTTCGCCCGTGCGAAACTGTAGTTTCGCTGGAATTTCTCCTAGTCTCGCTAATGAGGGCACAGTTTCGCTGGATTAACTCGCAGTTTCGCTGGATCGGGGCCCAGTTTCGCTGGATGAATAAAAACTAAGAACCAACCCGTTTTTAGCCTAAAATCTTAACTTTTACGTCTAAATCCTTGGTTTAACTTCCATGAAACCAAATCTAAGCTTTTTACACGTTTTCATACGTAAAAATATGACCTTTATGCGATTCTTTGCAACTTTTCAAAACCCAAAACCTAGAATCCGGGTTTGATCTACAGAAGGGTTTAGGGGTCGATTCTTACCTTGTTTGTTGCTCCTTTCCTTGAGATTTGATGCCCAAACGCCCAGATCTCCAATTCCTTGACCTTAGAAGCCCCAAATCTTGAGTTTCTTGCACTTTCTCTCTCTACTTTCTCTCTCTACGAATTTTTGTTGCTAGGGCACAAATGGAGAAGATGGTGGTGTCTTGGGCAGGTTAAGGGCTGGTTATGGGCCTTAATCTTGCCCATGAACCCCACTTAGCCCATAACCCTTTTTCCTTCCTTTATTAAATCTCCATTAGTTAGGCCGACTTATCCTTAATGACTCGTTTTGACTTTTCGGGGTGTTACAGAAGGTCATAGTTATTAAATTACGAGGGTAGTAACTACTTTGAACCTACGTTTCTAACTATGGAGATAATGGTAAAATGTCGGTGGCGATGACGGCGGCAATAACAGAGGTGATAGTAGCGGGGATAACAATGGTAATGGTTCTGAAATAATTGGGTGCGAAACGAATCGGGTTATTACTTAATTGTTACGAACTTTTGTTATTTGATAATAACTATTATAATATTTAAATCTATCAGATTTTTTCATATCGTGAAGAATTGGTTAACTGGGCAACTAATACAGGTCAAGAAAATGGTTAGGTTATTGTCATGAAACGATTGGAAAACACATAAGTGGGTTGGTGGTTAAATTATGGTTGAAATGTGATCGTTGTGGAGTATACAAATAAGCACCCACTCTTAGAAAATTGGCACCAAAATAACAACTTGTGAGTTTGAATGACAAAAAAAGTACCAACTAAAGAAAAGTAGGTGGATAATAGTTCATGAACATGATGAAACACCAAGGGGGCAAAATCAAAAAGTCAAGCAGAATCGACGAAACTTCAATGCTGATTTTTTTTCTATACTAAAACACATAAATATATTTACAACCCTCACAAATATAAGCCAGAAAATACCATAGATGGAGTTTTTTTATACATCCACATCTCATACTCTATGGCGCGCCTACCCACATGTGCTGATGATAGACATGACGTATAAAACAAATGTGTACAATAAGCCATTTGTTAAAATGGTTGGTGTGGCATCAACCCTGAAATCGTTTATATTGCTATGTATTTATTGGCCATGAGCGTGAGATCACTTCCATATGGGTTCTAGAACAACTAATAGAAACTTTAGAGCAAAAGTGTATAGAACCCTACGTTATACTTACCTATAGAGACCTTGCTATAATAAAAGCATGTGAAGAACTTTTTCAGAATGTCGTGCGCCTACTTCGTATATGGCATATATCATAAAAATATTATTAACATTACAAAACTAGCTTTTATAATAATGATTAGGGTGCATTTGAGCATTTATGGTGATATTTGTTAAATCTGTCGCCTGACATGTACGCGTATAATTATGACCATGTTTACCGAAGATTGGTATCAAAACATTCAAGTAAGTTTTATATTATTATTATTATTAATATACCTTTTAGAAACTAACTAATATAAGAGCATTCACAATCCATTCTTTAAAATTATGTGAGTGAGATTTCTTAAACTAGATGGAATGGTTTAAGCGGTTGTGAGTGAAGAAGAAGAGAAAAATGTTATTGTTCATCTGTAAATTTAAAGATTCACTATTAACCCTTATAAAAATTTAATATTTTAAAAGTGGTTGTGAGTGGAGGAGAGAGAAAAGGTAATCAAAAAGGTCTAAAAATATATTATTAATTGAAAAGAGAGAGAAGAAATAGTGATATTTAGTGTAATTATAAGAATAAAAATAAAGAATAGGATATGAGTGCTCTAATGTTATTTTAATTAGAAGTTTTGAAGTACCTAAAAAATAAGTGGTTGGAACTTTATAAGGAGAGGTTTGTGACCACATAGATAAATAAAGCCAAGTGGAGAGCACATTCCTTGTTAAGAAGTTACCTTAAAGTAAGTAATAGTACTCTAGATAGATTTATTTGACGCCTTTCTTTCCCCTTTTACGGCAAGTCGATCATCGTAGGCCATTTATTGCATTCGTTTCAATTCTATGCCTCCTATAAGCGGTGGTGATTCCCTTCATATGCTTAGATCGACACACACATTGTTAAGATCGATTTTTTGGAGAGAGAAGAACACAAAGAAAGATGGGTTTACTCAATTCAATCGGTGCTTTATTACTCATATTCTCATGGTATATAACCATTTAATAAATGTCTGTTAAGTCGTTATTATCATTACATATTTTCACTTTCGACCCTACACAATCTCACTATAAAATTTATCCCCTCCAACTATTAAATTCTCAAACATACATGCAACAAAACTCCCCCTATAGAATTCTTGTCCTCAAGAATTAAAGGTAGGAAAACGCAGCATAAAGTCATCCAAGAACTCCCACGAAGCTTCAGGAATGGGAAGGCCCACCCAATGGACTAAAACTTGAGTAACAAAGCGAGCCCCCTCGTCGAGCTAAGCGGCGATCAAGAAGAGCCCTAGGCTAAAACTTGAACCGAGGATTGGTGGGTAATGGCAATATAGGAGAATGAGTACCATGAGCCGGTTTAAGCAAGGAAACATGAAATACCGGATGTAGTTACGCATCCGAAGGTAAATCAAGTTTATAATCACCTTCCCTATTTTCTCCAAAATTAAGAAAGGTCCAAAATAGCGAGCACCCAACTTTGAATACCCCGTGGTGTGCAATGATGACTGCATATGGCGTTGCAACTTCAAATAAACCAATCACCGGCATGGAAAGTGTGTTCAGTGCGATGCCCGTAGTTATTTATAGCATCCGATTACGAGCGAAGCTAACGTCTGTTTTAAAGATTGAATCATTTTCTCACGATCACGGTGAAGATATTCCACAACATCAATTAAAGTATCGCATGGAATGTAAGGTAAATGCAATGATGGAGGATAACATACAAAGCCTCAAAATAAGACATCCTGATAGAAGAATGGTAAGTAGTATTGTACCACCATTCAGCTAGTGATAACTAGCGCAACCAATGATGAGGAGTATCCATAGTCATGCAACGCAGATAAGATTCCAAGCATTTGTTCAACACCTCAGTCTGCCCATCGTTTTGGGGATGATAAGCAGTAGAAAAAGCTAATTGAACCCATTGAAGACACATGAACTCCTTCCAAAAATGGCTGAGAAAAATTGGATCACGATCCGACACTATGGAAGTAGGATTACCATGTAACTTGAATACAAAATCCAGAAAAAGTTAAGCTACTTGAGCAGCAGTGAATGGAAGTGAAAGTGGAATGAAGTGCCCATATTTGGTTAGACGATCAACTACAACCAAAATGGTATCTTTGCCTGCACTCCTGGGTAACCCACTAATAAAATCCATAGTAATATCAGTGAAAACATGTTGAGGAACGGGTAATGGTTGTAAGAGACTAGGAGAAGCTTGGTTTCATATTTAGCTCTTTGACAAACTGCGTAGGTACGAATGAAAGAACGTAACTATTTGGAGCAAGCATGCCAATAGCAGAAAGATTTAAGACATTTGAGAGATTGTAAGAATCTTGAATGGCCACCAACCGAAAAAGCATGAATTAAATACATAATATCATTGCGCAGCTGTGCATCTTGACCAATTAATAATCTATTCTTTCTTTTTAAAAGTTGGCCATCCCAAGTATAATGAGAAACACTTTCACCTTATTGTAACTTGCTAAGCACTATCGCCAAATAAGGATCAAGGTGCCAAGAATCTTCAACTCATTTTAATAGCACCAGATCAAACGAATTGAAATGAATAGCAAATAAGGCTAACCGAGGCATACGCGATAACCCATCAGCCACTTTGTTCTCTATGCCCTGTTTATATGAAATGTCATATGAATACCCCATCAACTTAGCGAGGCAAGTTTGTTGCAAGGGAATGGTGATCTTTTGGGTTAGCAAATATTTCAAACTCTTTTGATCGGTTCAAATTTCAAACTTCTTAGGGATGAGATAGTGATCCACTATTTGACAGCCAAATATGGCTAACAACTCCTTTTCATACACCGATAAAGTTTGTTGTCGAGTAGATAGAGCTTTACAAATGAAAGCAATCGGGTGGTGATCCTGTATAAGAACATCACCTAATCCTTTGGAAGAGGCATCTGTTTCTACCACAAAGGTCTTCTCGAAATTGGAAGAGCAAGCACACGAGTAGTGGTTAAGGTGGTTTTGAGCGAATCAAAAGCCTGTTGAGCCTCCGGGTACCATTCAAAGGAATCTTTATGCAAAAGATTTGTAAGAGGTTTGGCAATCAGCCCAAATGACTTGATAAACCGTCTATAGTAGCTAGCAAGCCCCAAAAACCCATGTAATTGCTTTACATTAGTAGGAGTTGGCCAATGTTGAATAGCTGTTATCTTCGTAGGGTCCGTAGAAACTCCTTCAGCAGATATAATGTGTCCCAAATACTCAACATGAGAACCAGCAAACGAACACTTAAATCTTTTGGGTACTAAATTGTTCTGCCTCAATAATGACAAAACTCGTTCCAAATCAATTAAATGTTGTTCCATGGAGGGACTGTAGACAATTATATCATCAAAGAAGACCAATGTACATTTCCTCATTAGGTTCTTAAACACCAAATTCATAAGAGATTGAAAGGTTGCCGGTGCATTAGCATGGTCGAATGGCATCACTACAAATTCAAACAAGCCTTGGTGAGTTTGAAAGCAGTCTTATGAATGTCAGATTCATGCATACGGACCTGATGATACCTAGCTCGAAGATCAAGCTTTGAGAAGACCACAGCTTGACCCACTTCATCAAGTAGTTCTTTAATTAGAGGAATAAGAAATTTGTTCTTAATAGTAGCTTCATTTAATTTCCTATAATCCACACAGAAACACCAACTTCCATCTTTTTTCTTAACCAAAACGACTGGAAAAGCAAAAGCACTTTGGCTATTACGAATGACTCAAGAATCTAGTAACTCTTGCGTTAATTGCTAATGCACATCTTTTTGACCTGCCGGATAACGATTGGCTCGCTGATTTATATTGATTGATTCATCTTTTAAGGTGATTTTATGGTCACACGATCGACTTTGAGGCAAAGAGATAGGATCATTAAAAACATCTTCATAAGTTTTCAATAATGACTCCAATGAAGGATTGCACTGCACTTTAGAAACCATAGCTTCATGTTGATAAGAGCTATGACCAATCGATTGTAGACCGAATAACTGAGCATCGGCTAATATCGTCGGTTTCTCCAAATAATGAACCATCTTTTCCATTGTACACAGGGTGGTCTTATTGTAAGTGGTACCCTTCAAAACAAATACATGAGCACCCACATTGAACTGCATAGTTAAATCTTTAAAGTTCCATACAATATCATCCAATGTGCGTAACCACTGGATTCCCATATCATAACTACTAATAGGTATGAGCAACATATCTGCGGTAAACCAACTGCCTTGCATAAGCCAATTAAAATTTTTACATAGCTTATTACAAGTCAAGGTTTTCCCATCCGTAATGGTTATACTCATAGAATCGACCGTTGTGCTTGGACACTGCATCTTAGGGCTAAATTCAAATCCAAGAAATTACGGGTTGACCCCAAATCTGTAAGTATGTGTACAGGTTTTGTACCTATAGAGCCTTGTACTCGCATAGTAGAGTAAGAAGACACCCCTGTTAGAGCATGTAAAGAGATTTGTGGACATGTAGCATCATAATTCAATTCCAACTGCTCCACTGGAGGTAATTCATCTTCTTCTACAGCATCCATCACTTCAATGGAAAATCGCTATTTTCCTTTACACTTATGGCCCAGAGAGAGCTTCTCCGTACAGCCGAAACACTCCCTTTTTAATCTCTTCTCTTCAATCTCTTTGGGGGAAGCTTATGAATGGGGCGAGCTTTGATTAGAGGAGAGGGTAATAAGGGAAGATTAACAACGCCAAGTGTCAAGAAATTCTTGGTAAAGGCTTCATTACTCGGTAACAAATAGGATTGTAAGTTGATTTGGTTGACTTGCTCCACTGAGAAGACTGAGTAATCGCCATTGCCTCATCTTGAATCCTCGCAAGCATGTAACCTTCTGACAAGGTTTTTGGTCTCAACAATCGTAAATGATAAACAATTTTAGATTCAACGACTCGCAAGAACAAGCTCACTGCATACCTATCACAAATGGATACTTTACTCAAAGCTAAATCAAAAGCTTGACAAAGTTCTTGTAGAGTTCCCGTTTGGCGCAAAGCTGCCAAAGCTCCCATGGCATCTTGCCCTAAAACTAAGGCAATTCGACCAGAAATGAAACCTTTATACTTCAGCCAAAGCATTCCGTCGATCGATCCACCACACGATTGTACAAATGATTGATGCCATAAAAGTGCTATATCTTCCAAGTGGATCACCTTATAAATGTACCTTAGATTGCTCCGGAGTCTCATCAATTGTGAAGAAATGTTCAACCCTGCACAATCAACCTTCTACATTTTCGCCATTGAACTTAGAGAAATCAATCTTCGTCAGCCTATTGTTACTTTGATGAGTGGAAGATTTACCAATCTCTGCCCCGTGATTACTCAAACTGCTACGATTGTTTCTAACTAATTACAAATTCTTCAAAATTTCTGCCATTTGAAGCTTTACCGAATCCATATCATTAGAATTCTTTGTCGCAATTGCTTGATTTCTTTAATTCGGTGAGATTTCTTCCTGTTGTGTCTCTAATCGAAGCAAGGATGCATCATGTTCTTGAATTCTTTGCTCCAAAGTCTGATTTCTCATTGTCGCCATTGTTATTGAGCTTATCTGAAGATCAAACTGCTCTGATACCAATGTTAAGAATGATTTTTGAGAGAGAGAAGAACACAAAGAAAGAAGGGTTTACTCAATTCAATCGATGCTTTATTACTCGTATTCTCATGGTATATAACTGTCACATCCCGGCGGAAACGTGAAATACTTGGTGTGACTTTCTGGCTTAAAACTCATTGATTACAGACAAACAATTAAAAGATTAACTTTAAACGTAATATCACATACAAAAGATTATTACAATCTTAATATGTAACCTAAATACAAAAGATTAATAACTGCTTCTTAGTCTTCAGTAGTAGTGGATGTATGCATCCACCATTATACTAGGCTCAACACATTAACAGATATTTTCACACAAGTCTTCCTAATAACTTCACCCTAACCGTTATGAACATCAAATGAAAATATTACGCTGTTAGTCATTCTGAATTCCTGAAAGAGCATACTTAAAACATTCAACATAATGTTGGTGAGAAACATAGGTTTAATAACTAAACGAAATACATTGATGCATCATTAATAAAATTACAACCAAACCTACTTATATAGCAGGTGATTTGTAACTGTCATTATACAAATCATAAAATCAGATAATATAGTATCACAACACTCATCCTGTTGGTACATGAAATATTTTCCTAAGTAGTGCTACTTATATTATCAGACGGTTCCACATCCGAATTAATAGTTGTAACTTAAGGCAAATGACAGTATCTCAAAAAGTCTTATTTATTAGCATCAAGTACAAAACAGTATGCTTTTTCTCCCAAAACTCATAAATATAAAACAGGACTGTGAATGTCACCTCAATTATAGCGTAACCGTATAAAATAATTATATGTTAGAAACATATCTTATTTTTTTAAAATTTTTAGCACTTCAATTAGAAATTCTAAGACAGTAGTTACTGCTACCCATATATCACCAAAATTTAATAGCAGCAACATCTAAAAATGCAGATTAGCATATAAAAATTTCAATTAATAATTAATTACAGATAATTTTCTATAATTTCTATAAAATTCATAAAAAATAGCAGAAATAGCTACTGGTTTTATAAAATCAGTAAAATTTACCATAATAATTATCCTGAAGTCTATATTTTCTCATACAATTTCAGGTTACTAACTCAATATAGGCAGTTTACTATGATTTTTACCAGTTTCAAATAAATTAGAAAAAATAATTAAATATTTTTAGAAATTCCTAAATTTGAACACACTAGTCTACTCTTAATATTATAATTTATGTGAATTTTTAATAATTTAACTCACTGTTTTGCTATTTATTTTAGATTTCTATTTACAGATAATAATAAAATATAAAACTCAGTCATACAAATGAATTTAATTATTAAATTTATTCTGGAACTTCTATGAAATACAAGGATAATTATATAATTTTTCTATATTTTTACCAGGTTCGAAGCTTCCATTAATAATTTTCTTTCTTTTCCTTGAATTAATTATATAAATTATCCACCCATTATTATTAGACCAAAATGTAGAGATTACTATTTTAAAGTTTCTAAACATCTTACTAATTTTATTACCATAATTACAGTCATTTAAATACTTAACTCATCTTACTTTAATAATTCATAAAATATCATGGGTTTTAATCCTTTTATTATTTTAAACCCTTTGTTTATAGAACTTTTAGGTTTTTAGTTTTTGAACCCCTTTTCTTACTGGTTTCTAAATAAAAATAATGTGTTTAAGAGATTTATCAAAGAGTCTTGATGTTCATACATAATGGGTTAGTTTGCATATGTATGTATAACACATATGTAGCCCTTTTAAGACCTTGTTTAACATAGTTTAGGAGGATTAAAACTTGTTATTGGATGAAAGAAAGGCTGAAGATTGATTTTTTCTTCTTGCTTGAGGAGAGAGTTCTTGATCTTGAGGTTTTTTTAAAGCTGTAGATGATGATTTGTTTTGGTGATGTAACAACCGAAAGACAAGGTTTCTTGGAGTGAAATGGTAGCTTCAAGAGTGTTGTATTTAAGAGGAGAGAAGGGAGTGATGGTTGTGTGGTTTGTGGTTATGGAGACCGAGGGAGAGAGTGGGTGAGAGCAATAGATGGTTGCAGGTGTGGTGGTTTGTGGTAGTGATAAATCACGGTTGTGGTGGTGTAGTGATTTCATGGTGGCCGAGAGGTGTAGTATAAGTGGGGTTCTTATCATTAGAGCTAGGCTAGGTAATGTTATAGGTTTGCTTAATATAGTCGAGGACATAGAAGAGATGGCGGTGGTTGTTTACACATGGATTAATAGCATGGTGGCACCTAATCCTCTTGGCAATGATGTTTAGATATGAAGTGTCCATGCAAAGGGAATGCTTAGTGTCCATGGTTATTATGGGGGAGCTTGAAGGCACACTAAGGTGGCTTTAAAGCTTGCCACATATCATCTCATAATGATTTGGTTATGTGTAATCTTAACGGATTGATTAGTGTCCCTTAAATGGTGACAATGCATGTTTCGGCCAAGGGTAGTGCTTAAGGGTCATTTAGGGGTTAATTACAAAATGTCTTAGGTTAGTTATTATTTTAGGAGGTTAATGTTTATTTTTGTAGTAACTTTAGATCATTATTTAATAATTAAGTATATAATACATATAACTAAGTATCAAATCACATAGCTTGGTATCTGATGTGCTTCAAATTATACATATAAAACATATCAATTGCACATTAATTATTCTATAAACTCTTACTGAAAATGATGATTTGACACCTAAATCGTTCATATTGTGTTTTCAGGTGTTGTGAAGAGCAAGATGGACAAAAGGAGCATATTTGATAAGAAATTGAAGAAATCCAAGCTTAAAGTTCCAAGCATGGGGTCGTGCCTCATTTAGCACGCCCCAATGCCTTGCCTGAAACACACCCCCGTGCTAATTTGACACACTCCCGTGATTGGACATCTGACAGGACAAAAAGTACTATTCCCCAAAAGCAGTCACGGGGCCGTGCCCCAGGAGGCACGGGGCCGTTTTTGCCCCTTTCACGGGGCCGTGCCCCATTTGTCACGGGGCCGTGCCCGACAACTCCTGCACGTACGAGCCGACCAACTTTCGTAAGCATTGTACTATCACGGGGCCGTGCCTTTTAGGCACGGGGCCGTGCTTAAACACTCCAGAAAGCCTATAAATAGGATTTCATTTTCAACTTTGAGGAGAGCTTTTGGGAGGTGAAGTGCTGGTGTTCCCTCTCGGGAACCCATCCTTTGGAGGTCCTTAGAAGGTTTTGGAGGTCCATTCAACACTTAGAAGAAGCTTGGGATCATTTAACATCATCCATAATGAATCACCGGTTTGATTGTTCTAATTTATCGATGATTTCATTACTATCTTCTATCTTTGTTGTTAGGTTCAAGCTCATTATGAGCTAAACTTCATTTTTTATCCTATTTAGTGAACACTTATGTAATTTGTGATGAACTAATGGTGTGATAAATATTGTGTTAATGTTATGGTGGTCTTAGGAAAACTTTCGATGGGTAGCACCTACATTTGAACGGGGGGTTATAAGTTTATGGTTTGTAATTGTGATTGTCATACACGGTTGAAAAACATATGATCAACTTTCATTCATAACAAACTATGGCTAATTATCTAGAGATGGTTATTAGAAATCATAAGACCTTAACTTTCTGATCATTTACGGGTTCCCTTTTATTAGTCTGAGAAACCTACAGTAATTGTTATGGTTTTCTAAAATTAATGGTATGTTAGAATAGAACTTGATCAACTCTCTTCTTACATTAAGTTATGTTTTCAGAAATCATATGTCGAAAAGGACACACAAGATTTACCTACATCACTAGGGCCTTGACCTAAGCAGTAAATCTCAACCTGTGTTGGTCCTGGTCACTACGAAGCGAATAGACGAGAAATCGTGCCAGCTCATCTTTATAAACGTTAACACAATTACTTTATTCAATATCTTTAATCACACCACCAATTCATCACAGTTGCATAAGTGTAATCTAAATTAGGATAACAGCCTTACTTCACTGAAAGAATCACCAAAAGTCTCAATCTATCTTTATCTATCTTTATTTATTATTATTTTGTTTAACTTATCATTTTATAAATCAAAACTGATAGTCAATTCTGAGGGTTGTTGAGTAGGCTTAGTGTGTCCACGGATTGATACTCGGTTCTTACCAACACTATATTACCTCATGATAGGTACACTTGCCTTTTGTGTGTGTAGTTAGTATTAGTAATAACCATTTAAAACTGAATCTGTGCAAAAAAACCTTTATCAAAATATATATACTATCCGCACGCATCAAGTTTTTGGCGCCGTTGCCGGGGACACATGGTAGTTTGAAAGGCAATCCAAATTTTTGACTATTTTACTTCAAAAAAAAATTATAAAAAAAGAAGAAGAAGTCGATCCACATAATGCTATCAAGGTTGAAAACAATGAGGGACTAAGCTTCAAAGTTAATGGTCATCGGTTAATGGCCAAATCAATTTACCAACTAAGAATTTTTTTGGAGGTGATAAACCTCCACCTCATTAAAAACTAAGTGTGGGGAAGGGTCTAGCCAAGGACCCGTAACCAAAACATGGCTCTATGTTACTTTCAGTCTGTTTATTTTTATTTTGTGTGCTTAGGACTTTAACTGTTTGCTTAAATAAATTGGTGATGTTTTAGATTAATCATGATGTAATCTTTTGAGCTCATTCAAGGCAGCTATAGAAAAACGATCGCACGCATTTGACTCATCATTTTAGGGGAGTTTTCGTTTGCCTTTCTCTACTTAATATTTATTATGAATCACATTGAGGACAATGTGAAGTTTAAGTGTGGGGAAGGGTATACATGCTTGATACTTTACTTATAAATAGGTCCAAGTTATAATTAAATCTTTTGCAAAAAGTCACTCTGATTTTAATGCTTTTGGCAACAACACAGGAAACATGAAACAATTTTTAATAAAACAAAATATAAATATACGTTTTCGAGAAATAAATAAGCAAATAAAGCAAACCCAAATAACCTTAAAAATGTTTTTTGTGATATCCTGAAAAGCAAAACGAGTTGGTAAAAATATTCAAACATGTAAAATGAAACACTTATACCCAATTCCATCCTATGTGTGAGCTTATTTTTGAGCCTTAAACAAGCTTTTGCATTTATGCAATTTTGCTTTCATTACGGATATATTGAGGGTGCCTTATGTTGCATGTGAATTAAAACTTTTTTTGGGTATACATTTCAAAATCTTATAAGTGTTTCTTGCATAAAAAGGATTTAGGCAATTAGGAAAAACCGACATTCGAGCCTCTACCATTTTTAAATATCCTTACCCAAACATTATCCCTAGTTAGCCCCGTTGAGCTTACACGTTTTTCATTTTTAATCACCCGAACAATGAAGTCACTAAACCAAAAAGCCTTGAACAAAACCCTTTTTCGATAAAGACATCTTTTGGCTTATTTCCAAAAACAAAAGAAAAAGAAAAAGAAAAAGAAAGAAAGAAGAAGAAAACTAGTTCCATCATTTTATGGTATTTCAAAATATGTGCTCAAGAAAGGAAAAATGATATGAGAGATGCCCAACGTGTGGGGAACTGGTTTCACAAAGGAAAGTGTAACAAAAACCAAACCTAATCCAAGAATTCGACATCCAAATCCGTTGGGTGCAATTAGGCTCCAAGCCGAACGACCCTTTAAAAAGGATAGCTACGTATATCATCGGGTTAAGGAGGAGGTCCAGTTTTTGAAAGTGAAATACGCTCTTGACGATCTGACCATAAACGAGTCCTCGAGTTTGTATATCCCTTGCAACTTGAGTATTGTATAGGGAAACCTTTTTATTACTTTCCTGATAGTTTATATCAATCAAATAAGCCAAGATCATCGTCTTTAGCATTTAGCCACTTTTCCCCAAATAATCCATACCCTAAACCTAAGCCAAGTTACAACCTATCAAAGACCTAATGATTTATGCAAGTAAATACCTAACATAGGTGGAGATTTGATCCCTTACCAAGCATATGATTTCACACGTATTCATAGTAGGCAATTGAGCATATTAGTCATACTTCATCTTATGTATGATTCCATATATATAGCCGAGTGTGAGTGCACCTTGTGAGAAGTGTGAATTTTTCATGTTAAAAATATTTAGAAACCATTCTATTGCTTGAAAGGATATCATTCCACATGTGCTTAACCGTGTATATTTGGGTAAACCAAGTTTGCTTGTATAGTTCTCGAAAAACGTATTTATATCTTGAGTTATTTGGTTTTTGGTGGTGTTGCTATTTTGAGTGATTTTGCTTAAGGACAAGCAAAGTTTAAGTGTGGGGATATTTGATGTGCTTCAAATTATACATATAAAACATATCAATTGCACATCAATTATTCTATAAACTCTTACTGAAAATGATGATTTGATACCTAAATCGTTCATATTGTGTTTTCAGGTGTTATGAAGGGCAAGATGGACAAAAGGAGCATATTTGACAAGAAATTGAAGAAATCCAAGCTTAAATTTCCAAGCATGGGGCCGTGCCTCATTTAGCACGCCCCCATGCCTTGCCTGAAACACACCCCTGTGCTAATTTGACACACCCCCGTGATTGGACATCTGACAAAACAAAAAGTACTGTTCCCCAAAAGCAGTCACGGGGTCGTGCCCCAGGAGGCACGGGGCCGTGTTTGCCCCTTTCACGGGGCCGTGCCCCATTTGTCACGGGGCTGTGCCCGACAACTCCTGCACGTACGAGCCGACCAACTTTCGTAAGCATTGTACTATCACGGGGCCGTGCCTTTTAGGCACGGGGCCGTGCTTAAACACTCCAGAAAGCCTATAAATAGGACTTCATTTTCAACTTTGAGGAGAGCTTTTGGGAGGTGAAGTTGTGAAGTTACTGGATCGGTAAACATCCGAGCACGTTCTTGACGGAAGGATAAAAACCAAAAGATAAACAATATTACGAAAAATAATCGAATGATTTTATTGATATAACATAACGATTTTAAGCTCTTTACCACTTAAGAATCAAGACTTTTGGCAAGGGGAGATCGAGCATGATCTCCCCTCTCATCCGGCAGCGCCTGGGCGCCAGGAACACTATCAAAACCCTTAGGTTCTACACATTGAAACTGGTATATATAGGCCTCGGCCCATATTAGATGTGACTGGGCCCATTCGTGCGATTGGACCATGCGTATGGTTCAATCGCACGACTGGACCATTCTTATGGCTCAGTCTTACGAATGCCCCAATCGCATCTCTCAGTCGCACGACTGGTCCATTAGCATGGCTCAGTCGTACGACTGAGTCTCATTCGCATATGCTCCTGCGAATGACCCAGTTTCATGTGTTTACAAGGTGTATAACATTAAGCCTAGACTATTCGTCAAGCGACGGACACACTATATATGACTATATATGCTCCAACAAAAGTGCTGGTGTTCCCTCTCGGGAACCCATCCTTTGGAGGTCCTTAGAAGGTTTTGGAGGTCCATTCAACGCTTAGAAGAAGCTCGGGATCATTTAACATCATCCATAATGAATCACCGGTTTGATTGTTCTAATTTATCGATGATTTCGTTACTATCTTCTATCTTTGTTGTTAGGTTGAAGCTCATTATGAGCTAAACTTCATTTGTTATCCTATTTAGTGAACACTTATGTAATTTGTGATGAACTAATGGTGTGATAAATATTGTGTTAATGTTATGGTGGTCTTGGGAAAACTTTCGATGGGTAGCACCTACATTTGAGCGGGGGGTTATAAGTTTATGGTTTGTAATTGTGATTGTCATACACGGTTGAAAACGTATGATCAACTTTTATTCATAACAAACTATGGCTAATTAACTAGAGATGGTTATTAGAAATCATAAGACCTTAACTTTCTGATCATTTACGGGTTCCCTTTTATTAGTCTGAGAAATTTACAGTAATTGTTATGGTTTTCTAAAATTAATGGTATGTTAGAATAGAACTTGATCAAATCTCTTCTTACATTAAGTTATGTTTTCAGAAATCATATGTCGAAAAGGATACAAAAGATTTACCTACATCACTAGGGCCTTGACCTAAGCAGTAAATCTCAACCTGTGTTGGTCCTGGTCACTACGGAGCGGATAGACGAGAAATCGCGCCAGCTCATCTTTATAAACGTTAACACAATTACTTTATTCAATATCTTTAATCACACCACCAATTCATCACAGTTGCATAAGTGTAATCTAAATTAGGATAACAGCCTTACTTCACTGAAAGAATCACCAAAAGTCTCAATCTATCTTTATCTATCTTTATTTAGCATCTATCCATTGATGAGTTCCCGCAGTGGAAGCAAAGGTTTGAGATTCATCTCAATGGCGTGGATACTAATCTGTGGAATTCTATTGAGACTGGTTACACCATGCCAGTTGCTGCTGATGGTTTGCCATGAACGTTGAGTGGAATGACTGATGCTCAAAAGACTGCCTATAATGCTAAAAAGAAGGCTTATGCTATGCTCACCCAGTCTATTCCTAAAGAGATCTTCCATCAGTATTCGGATCAAAAACAGAGTAAAAAATTCTGGAAATCTCTCGAGAAAAGGTATGAAGGGAGCTCAATTCTGAAATCCTTGAAGGCCAAAGCTCTCAAAAAGGAGTTTGACAATTTCTCTGCTATTGGGAACGAGAGCTTGGACGACATCATTGACTGCTTCTATCATCTAATGAGTGAACTTCACACTCATGGGGTTACAACGTCTAAAGAAGAAAAGGTCGCCAGTTTAGCTGAAGGTCTTCCAGAAAAATGGGATTCATTTATTTCCGCCTTGAGACACAATTCAGTTCTCGAGACTTTGGATATAAATGACTTGATTATGAAACTGCAAGAGGAAGAGGTCAGACATAAGTATAAGGCGAAGAAGGGTGCATATGCTCAGGATCCTACTCTTTACAATGTGACTCCAACTCCAACTGCAAAGTCTTCCAATGCTCCTCTGCAGACTGCATTTGTTTCTAATACATCTGGTCGAAGCTCATCGTCTGGGGGTGAGTCATCTGTTTCATCAGGGGTTCAACATAGTATTACTGAAGCTCACTCGACAAAGTTAATAACTGAGAACCTGGGTAAAGTCACTGTGGAAGTTGCCAAGGAACACATGGACCTACTTGCTGCAGTGGTTCATTCCTATGATGGTTTGGTTGCAGGGAAGATAGGAAACTGCCACTTGGCTGATGAAGACTATGAGCAGGTGGATGAAAATGAGTTGGAGAGGATGGACATTATGTGGGCTCTCGCAAGTGCTGTGCGACGAGCAAAGAAGTTTGTGAAGAAGACATGGCAGAATCTCGTGGCTACAAAAGATACTACTTTTGGGTTTGACAAGTCCAAAGTCACGTGTTTCAACTGCGGTGAGAAAGGACATTTCAAGAGGGAATGTGTGAAGCCTAAAAAGACTGGGAACGGAAATCCATTCTCCTCGTTCAACAGGCAAGATAAAGATAAGAAGTCAGTTCCAGCAGGAAGTGATTCCAAGGCTTTGGTGGCACAAGGTGATGAAGGACAGGACTGGTCCTTCCGGTTCTTATCTGATGGTGAAGCCAACATAGCTTCTGTCGAGGACCTAAATGAAGACTCAGCAAGTGAGTGGGAGAACTCAGCTGAGCTTGACAATGCTGAATTGGATGATGACATAGCTAATGTTGATCAGCTTGTGGAGAATGTACTGAATGTTGCGTCTGAAGCACAATCTGAATCCCAAAATGCTTTCATGGCTGGAACATCTACATCGGCACAGGTAGAATCAAAGGATGAATTATTTACTAAACATGCTTGTGTTGAATGTGAAAAATTTAGGGAAAGCATTGACCTGAAATTTGCTAGGTTATTAGATCATAATGATAACTTAGTAAATGATTTAAAATTGTGCACTGAAGCAAACAGAATCTTAAAACAGAATGAAAACAGTTATAAAGAAAAGATTGATGCTTTAAAGAAACAGTTAAAAGAAACTGAAGTTGTTGCCTTTAACCAAGAAAATGATATCAAGTTTTATTTAAAGACAATAGAAGAAACTAAAAAGGAACGAGCGGTTTTACAAGTCGAAAACGAGTCTATGCAACAAAGACTCCACAGTCTAGTTAGTTCCTCACATATTTTGAAAAACTTGGTTAAAGAACGCAACAACGGGGAGGGTTTGGGTTATAAAGTTGTGCCACCACCACATGAGTCTTTTTTAAACATCAAACAACGTCCAATTAATGATAACCCCATAAAGGATCATGTGGTGACAACTTCTCTAGTCTGTGATCCGGATACAGCAGTCAACTCTGCTCCTTCGGTTCCTGACCAGACAGCTTCTGCATCAAGCACAAAAATCACTGGCAAGGGAGTGGAAGAGAATGTTCAAACATCTCATGGGTTGGGTAAAAAATCAACTTCCAAACAACCTAAGATTTCCAAAGACACTCAAGCTAAACCAGTGAAGCAAGATAATCACCAATTTACAAGACCAAACACAAATCATGTTAAACAAGTTAAATTTGTCAAAGGAGGTGAAAATCTTAAAGGTGATAATAAAAACAAAGAATATGAGGTTTTTTCACCACCCCACAAGAGATCTCCTAGCCTTGATGAATGGAGATCCTGCTATACTTGTGGTCAGCGCGGTCATATTTTGACTAATTGTCCTCGCTATCAGACACCAAGAATTAAGGCTGAGCTACACGACAAAGTCAAAGTAGATTCAAAACAGCGTTCTAAGACTCCAGTTAGATCGAAAACACCTATTAGGTCTAAAACACCTTCTAGGTCTTTTTCATCCCCACCTCGCCAAAGGCAAAACAGACAAGTCCCCGACAAGTCTGTGATGCCAGAGGTAAAACCTGTTTCTGAATCTAAATCATATGCTCAAACCGTAAATCAGTCTAAGGTTTACCACAAATAATCCTTTCACAGGGATGGTTTATGGAAAGCCAAGACAACTGGTGTGTCTGAAAGCAAGGACAATCTGAAAGGTGAGTTTCCACCCATTGATAAAGGACAGTGGGTCGAATTCATGATGGTTGATTCCTCTGGGAAACCCAAGCCAGTCAAGGCTTGGGTCCCCATCCTTAACTGATGATTTTCTCATATGTGCAGGTTGTCCGCTATAGTGCGTCTACAAATACATGGATAGTAGATAGCGGAGCTTCCAGGCACATGACGGGAAACAAGTCTCTTCTTTTCAATGTCAAACAAATTAAAGGGGGACACGTTTCATTTGCTGGTAACAAAGGAGGATACATTACCGCTCAGGGTGAAGTAGGTAATGACAAGGTAAGATTCGACAAAGTCAACTTTGTTCAGCAGTTAGAAAACAATCTGCTTTCTGTGTCTCAGATTTGCGACAAGGGATTCAAAGTCATGTTTGATAATCACAAATGTTACATTCTGAAGAAAGAAATGGATATTCCAGAGGAACAGGTATTAATGTCAGCATCTAGATATAATGACTTGTATGTTCTAGATATGTCTAATGCCTCTACCAGTGCTTCTACTGTTCAATGTTTCTTATCTAAAGCTATAGAGAAGGACTCCATTTCATGGCACAGAAGAATGGGACACATTAATCATAGAAAGATAAATCACCTGATTCATAACAACCTAGTTGATGGAGTTCCTGTCAAGAACTTCAAGCTTCCTGATTTTTGTGTCTCATGCAAGAAAGGAAAGCAAAACAGGAAATCTCACAAGACCAAGAATGTCCATTCTATTGAGATACCCCTGGAGCTACTGCACATGGATCTTTTCGGTCCAGTTAGCACGAAGAGTATCGCTGGAGACTGGTACTGCTTCGTAGTCACCGATGACTACTCATGATTCTCGTGGGTGATGTTTCTGAAAGCTAAGTCAGAAACATTTGAGTCATTCAAAGTGCTGCTCACCACTCTGGAGTCACTTTACAAGCTTAAAGTGAGAAGGATTCGCTCAGATAATGGAACCGAGTTCAAGAATCAGTGGATGGATGCGTTCTGCAAAGAAAAGGGAATTGTTCATCAATTCACCTCTGCATACACTCCACAGATGAATGGAGTTGCTGAGCGAAAGAACAGGAGTCTGATCGAGACAGCCAGGACTATTGGCAGACTCAAAACTGCCAGTACAGTTCTGGAACGAGGCTGTAGCTAACACCTGCTACACACTTAATCGTGTGTCAGTAGTGAAGAGGCACGGGAAGACTTGCTATGAGTTGCTACAGAAGCGTAAGCCAAACCTGGAGTATCTGGAACCTTTCGGTGCTCCTTGTACTCTTCTGAAGAAAACTCAAGAAGGCAAGTTCAATGAAAAGGCAGATCAGGGGATCTTTCTGGGATACAGTATACCCGACAAATGAGTTTACAACAACTCTACTGGTCAGGTAGAAGTATGGTGCAACGTTGATGTTCAACGTTTCACTATCCCCCCTACTGGAAAAGGTCCATCGTCACTCTTCGACTACGATGGCTTTTTCAAATCATTCAATCTTCCTCAGATAGTTTCAGATGATGATATTGCTACTCAGATGATGCACGACGTTCTCAACTCACCGAATCTGGATACTTGCAATACCACTCCTACAAGTGAGTCATCGGGATCTGCCTCAGCTGATCAGAATGATAGTGAAGACTCACCAGAGGATGAAGAAGCATCTGAACCAGCACAAACACCTAATGCTGATCAAGAAGGGAGCTCTTCAGGTGTTTCACCTGCATCTGGAACCACAGACACTGAACCTCCAGTCACGATTATGGACTCTGAAGTTGTAGTTCCTACAACTCCTTTGACTAGGATCAGTACAAGTCATCCGCCAGATGCTATCATTGGTGATCTCCATTCCGGCGTGCAGACTAGAAGTCGATTGTACACTGCTGATTACGCTGAAGTAATGGAAAAGGGATACGTGAATGATGGAGCTTACAGATGTTTTGTCTCTCAAATTGAACCCAAACACATAAGTGATGCCCTTAAGGATGAAGCATGGGTCAATGCTATGCAAAAGGAGTTACTACAGTTCAAGAAACTTGGAGTGTGGACTCTTGTTGACCGACCCAAAGGAGTCAAGGTAATTGGTACCAAATGGGTACTAAGTGCAAGAAGGATGACCAGGGTGTTGTTATCAGAAACAAGGCACGATTGGTTGTTCAAGGCTTCAGACAAGTTGAAGGAATCGACTACAATGAAGTCTTTGCTCCCGTAGCTAGAATGGAAGCAATTCGTATCTTTCTAGCCTACGCCTCTTACATGAAGATCAAAGTTTATCAACTAGATGTTAAGAGTGCATTCTTGCATGGGGAAATCCGTGAAGAAGTATATGTAAGTCAACCCGAAGGATTCGAAGATCCTTATCATCGGGACAGAGTCTACAAGTTAGACAAGGCTCTGTATGGGCTACATCAGGCTCCTCGAGCTTGGTATGAAAAGCTCTCCACCCATCTGTTGAAACATGGCTTTCGCAGGGGTGTGATTGACTGTACATTGTTTATCAAAGAGAAGGATGGTGATTTGCTTTTGGTGCAAATTTATGTGGATGACATAATTTTCGGCTCACGAAACGAAGGGTTATGTAAAGAGTTTGAATCTGTGATGAAGGCTGAGTTTGAGATGAGTGCCATGGGAGAAATGAAGTTCTTCCTACGATTATGGACCAAACACCTACCGGCATCTTTTTGCATCAAACTAAGTATGTCGGTGACATTCTTAGTCGCTTTGATATGGACAATGTCACTGCAGCCGGTACCCCTCTCGCCACAAATCACGATATGGCTCCTGATGAGAATGGGGATTTGGTGGATGCCACTATGTATCATGGGATGATCGGATCTCTCATGTACCTCACTGCCTCTCGTCCAGATATCATGTATGCAACATGTTTATGTTCCCGATATCAGACAAAACCTAAAGTCAATCATCTGATTAGAGTCAAGAGGATTTTTCGTTATCTGAAGGGTACTCCAACACTGGGGTTGTGGTATCCTCATGATGATGACTTTGAGCTAACGGCGCATAGTGACTCGGATTACGGAGGCTACAAATGAATTACAAGTCTACGTCAGCAGGATGTCAATTTTTCGGGAGAAGATTGGTAACTTGGCAGTGCAAGAAGCAGACATCAGTTGCTCTGTCTACCTGTGAAGCTGAATACGTTGCCGCCGCCAGCTGCTGCTCACAAATCATTTGGATTCAACAGCAAATGCGGGATTACGGTTTGCATTTCACTTCTACTCCTATCTATGTTGATAATTCTGCTGCAATTGCGGTAACTAAAAATCCGGTTCAACATCCTAAGACCAAACACATAGGCATAAAGTATCATTTCATACGCGATTGCTATGAAAAACACTTAATTGATGTGGTCAAAATTAACACGGATTTTCAACGCGCTGACCTCTACACCAAACCATTTGATAAACCAAGATTTTTCTATCTGCTAGAGGTCAACGGGGTTAAAAAGAAAAGTGATGTTATATTAGAAGAAACAGATACATAGTCCGACACCGTTTTTCTTTACTTTTCGTCTTTTATTTTATTTATTTTTTTTAACTTCCTTGTTGTTATAAAAATTCAAAAACACAAAAAGATTTTCTGTTTTAGAATTTTAGGGGGAGATTAGGTTTAATTCAGTATTTATTTACTTAAAAAAAAGGGGGAGGGGAAGGTGAGTAAAGCTGAAAAGGCAAAGACAACAAAACAGGAAATGTGACTCGACAAAATTGGAAGATGATAGTACACAGGCATCGAGTTATTTGGAACAACAAAATGATTTTGAGAAAAAAAATGTTAATTAACTTACTGAAAATGTAAAAATCAGAGAAGTCTAAGTCTAACAAAATGGGAAAATGATAGTACGTTTGATTGTTACTGTAATTACACGGAGAAAGTTGATCTAGGGAGGTGCTAGTTCATTATATGATGTGTCAGTAGATTCAACACAATAGACAAGTAGACGTCATTGGTAAACTTAATCTAAACTAAATGGTTCAATCAACGGTGGGTTCCCATCTTATCACTGGTTAACACAATCAGCTCTTCCGATAAGGGATAACGACCAAATAAATGCCACCAAAGGTGTGCAAATGACCACAAAAAGAGCAAAGCACGAAAAAAAATTGAATACTAGCGTAATCAAGCTGATAACTTATGTTGTTGGTGCGCTATGTGCAAAAAAAATAAGAAATGCTCTAACAAGGAGATAGGTTGTGTGCCTCTCTGCTGTGCGATGGCACTGACCTGAGGATAAGCATAACCTACATATTCTAGACTTCATTGTTGTTTGCCGCCTCTCTGCTGTGCGATGGCACTGACCTGAGGATTGGCTTCTTTTTGAAAGATCTAAGAATAGTCTCTTCTTGCATAACCTACATATTCTAGATTTCATTGTTGTTTGCCGCCTCTCTGCTGTGCGATGGCACTGACCTGAGGATTGGCTTCTCATTGAAAGATCTAAGAATAGTCTCTTCTTGCAAAAATACCTAAAGACCGCTCGAAAGTCCATTAAGGAATACTGATTACCATATAAGCGTGGGATACACAAATGTTGTTTGAAATAATATAACATAATTCATTACCAATATGTGTCAAAAGTCTGTGTATGAATTTAAGTGGACAAGTATACTGACAATCGTCTTGTATGCACCGACTGAAGTTGACAATCAAAGTATGTTACGTATCATATCAAACATGATTCCCAGTTAGTACTTAGAAGTCTTAAATCAAAACAAACTGTGATATGTCATCATGAAAGGTGAAATCAACTCATAATGTTCCAAGTAATGGTGTATATGCCTGTCTGATTCCAAATGAGTCTGTTCCTGACATAATGTCAATGCTGATAGGCTACACAAACCTGCCCTAACAAAAATCACAAAAGATGTTCATTTTGTTCGTAGTTTAATATTTTAAATTTGTGAGTACTAGTGTGTCAATGTCGGACTGTGTGTATGGTTATCTGTTAATGTCACTAAACGAGCTTAATGTTTATTTAAAATTGTTTCTGAAAGGATAAAAATATCACGTCTGAGGTGATAAGTTGGTTAATTGGATCACGTCTGAGGTGATCGGGTGGTTAAATGGATGGTTAAATGGAACACGTCTGAGGTGATCGGGTGGTTAAATGGATCATGTCTGAGATGATCAATTGCACATAATGTTTTATCAAATATTGATGGAAAACTATGTGTCAATAACTGAAATGACTAAGATGGCACAAGTATAGCCCAATAGCACAACTTCATGTTGAGTATGATCAGTCATACGAATGGGCTACACGATTGAATTGGGACATGCGAATGAGCCCAATCGGCCGATTGAAAGTGACCGACTAGGTCAAACGTGCGAATGGGGTGTCCGAATGAATCTAATCGAACGATTGGAGGTGACCGACTGTAGCAGTCGTTTGGATGAACCTCAATCGCCCGATTGGAGATGAACGATAGGGTAGATTGAACGACTGAGACTCAGTCTCCCGACTGACCAAGGCGACTAGGCTCAGTCGCCCGACTGGAATTAGACCTAGTATAAATACAAGCCGAATCATCTCAGTCGCTCATTCACCCAAATCGCCCCCTCTATTCGCCCGACCTAACGAACCGCTGCCAAAATTTCAATTGATTCATATTTACCTTCGTTTTGCGTATTCTAACTCTCATTAGTACTTATACAGGTAATATTCGTGGTGTTTCATCTTTGAAACCGATAAATGACATCAAGAATCACTCGAATTCTGACCAAACAGTACCCGAGAACATAATGAACGAATAGGCTGTCCAAACTAACCTAAACGTTCAAACAAAAGTTAAAACATGCTTAATCGGTCATTTCTGAGTTTAATGAGCCAAATTTCAACGTTTAACATCAAGTATTGCTCAAAATACAAATTTGAATTGATAAACCGTCGAGTAGACGACTGGACACACTGATGAAATCCAATCGCCCGACTAAGAAGACGACTTGTCTCAGTCGCCCGACTGTGATGGACGACTGATTCAATCGCACGACTAGGTTCATTCGCTTGACTTAGTCGCCCGTATGAATAAATTACTCATATAAAGCTCAGTCATTCTACTCAGTCGCACGATTATGTTCATTCGGTAGCTCAGTCGCCCGACTCAACCAAGGTGTAAAGCTCATTGACTTTAAATTTGCTATCTTCTTCATGCACTAACGTTTACTTACATTGTGTGACAGATGGTAAGTCGCTGGGTAATAAGCACGAAGCACAACATCTGTGCTCATCTGGATTTGACATCCAGGAATGCAGCAGAGTTCTCTGGCATTATCGCTTTCTTGAGGAGATCTAGGATCTTCAAAGCTATATCTAGTTCCTGCACTCCTTATCGCTCGGTACAGCAGGCATTCTGGGAGAATGCGGCTGTAGACAGATCCGTCGAGCCCTACCGCATCAGGAGCTCTATCTTTGGCCAGGCCATCGAGATCACAGAGGAAGATCTTAGGACAATCCTGGAGTTTGGGGATGATAGTGACTGTCCAACTCGACTACACCAGCTGACTGTTAGAGGGTGTTTTCTACGGGCTAAATATTCTGGGGACATCAACTCAGGTATGCTCAACAAGAGAACTCTTGGGATTTTTTTAGCCCAAGAGTTGTTTCCAATATTTAGCCCGTAGAAAGGCTGAATGGGCGGCTTGCTTCGCCGAGGTCCGAGCCCAATGTGCTACAGTGACACAGAATACCTACACCAAACTCTACAAAGTCAAAAAAACATGAAGGTGTCAGGGAAAATTATAGCATGGGCTCACTTTAAGGATCTTGGGATTTATGCTGTAAAGAGAGAGAGGGGAATAGAGTACTTCAGATTCCCTCACGATCTGAAGACTCTCCCTGGTTTTGAGCTCAACCAGCTGGCGCGCCTGAAGCTATTATATGCTGATCCGAAGAAAATGTCAGGCTGGTTTGAGGTTGCCCTGAAAAGGGAGTATAGGACTAGATGGGTCAACTTCAGACCACAGCAGGCTACAAGTTATATCAGAAGGTCTGAAGTGAGTCCCATTACTGGTCAACCAAAGATAGTCCTGAAGTGGCGACCCCCGCGCACAATGTCCCGAATTCCACTGAGGGAGATGCCACAGGACTTTACCCCATACTTTAAGTGGTGGTACTATGACTGGCGCTCAGGAGAGGCAGTCATTGTTTTGGAGAAGGACGGGTTGGTGGACACAATAAGGGTGTTTGACCTATGTGGCTAATGAACTTGTCAGCGTCGGATGTTTATACGCTGTACAAGTGGCCACTGTTTTTGATACGCAGGATATAGTGCAATCACTACAGTTTTAGCACATCATACGTCTATGCTTCGCACTTAATATCCATGCTGGGGTTTCACGAGAAGAAAGAGTTAAGAGATTTGAAGAATTCAAGAAAGAAGTCAAGGTCTAGACAGAACTAGGTCCAAGGAGGAGTTTGTTGGTACACATGTCCCCAGTTCTAGTCTAGTGGGCTTAAATATAATAGAACTTCTTCTTGTAACACATATGTAATGTTCAATCAATATAATGAGAATCTCTTCTATATATGTGTATTGGTGTTTAATGTTATATCTATCTATATTGATTATTGTTACACACGTATATGACAATGTTATATAGGTTTACAGTTGTTAGACATAGTTCTAAACCATTAAAGGTTCATGAATGTGTTTAACTAAGTTATCTGATTCAGTCGCACAACTGGACCATGCGAATGGGCCAGTCACACGATTGAACCAGAAGATTGAGTCAGTCGTACGATTGAGTCATAAGACTGACTCAGTCGTCCGAATGAACCAATCGTATGATTCAGTCGCATGACTGAGCCAGTCGCCTGACTCAGTCGTACGACTGATAGCTGTAACCTATAAATACCACTTAATTCGTGGAAAAACAAAACACTTCGAATACTTGAAACCCTAGTCAACCCAGAGCGTCCAGATCGTCCATTCCAACTTCATAGAACGTACCAGATCATTCCTATACCATTCTTAACGTTTTCTAATCGTTAGGATTGATCTTGATTTCGTTCTCCCTGATTGGATCGCCAATCAAATAGGATTCCGCACTATTTGATCCGGCATAACGAAGAATCAGTTAGTACTCCGTACGTACACAGTCCTAACATAAAGTAACTAGGGATGTATAAACAAATGTAACTATCAAACCTTGATAGATTATAAGATTACAAGATTAAACGATTAGCTAAGTGTAGTTGGTCCCCATAGTGCTCAAGAATACGACACTAGGGCCACCAAATAGGCTTGTCAGGCCCATAGATCTATGACGTCGCCTGGCTAGCAATAGTTAATGATTGTATATATAATAGTCATAACATGTTAATTACCAAAGTTCAACTAACCACGATAAATAAAATGAATTTGCCCAAATGTTTACAAGATTCAAACGAGTTTACAAGTGCAATGATCATAAGGTTAATATGTTTCACCTCAAAGTGTGAAATATATAAAAAGGGGTATGGAAAAACTCACTTGATGTATGTGTATGTAAGATGATAATAAAAATAATAGACGATGTTCCAACGAATTCTTTTACAAGGTACCTAAATATGTAAGTTTCAAATTTAAGTTTAAAGTTTGGGTTAACGATTCATACGTAAACTAGGGTTTCAATAGAATTGTAGGGTTTTGACAAGTAAATAAATTTAAATAATGAAATCATTTATATTTTGATTCAATGAAAAGAGTTAAACCATCTAAGTAATTTAATATAGAAAAGAAATTAGGTATAATAATTGATAAAGTTTAAATATAAAGTGTAAATAAATTCTTTTATAATCTTTTGGAATACACATGATTAAACAATAACGTATTGACTAATAATAATTTATTAATCTAAACTATTTTTTAAAAACCATTTAATAAGAGATAACCCAAAATGACCTTTGTAAATAATTTGTAAAATTATAAAATATATATAATTTCTACAATTATCTTGATTAATCCATAATTAAAGATAATATAGTGTCCAATAATAATTTAATGATTTAAATTATTATTTAGAGTCTATTTTTATAAAAATAACTAATTACAACATTTGTAAATAATATTCATAAGCAAATGTTAAAGTTTTTTAAAGGAATAAATTTTACAAAAACTAATGGGATAACCTTAAAAATAATACAAGTTTATAAAACTGATTTTTACATTTTTTTAGAAATTTTTTTCATAATTAATTTAAGGCTGAAAAAGCCTTAAAAATATATGAGGGTTCCTGGGTTCGAACCTGGGACCTCAAGGTGATAATGCCAGTGACTAACCAATGAACCAGGGCCGTGGCCGTGGTATCACTTGGTTTTAAAATCTTAAAAACCCAAACAGAAGGAAACCCCCAATTCGCATGAACCCTATAATGATTAAATCCAAAATTGAACATCAATTTGATGTTGTTAACCAAATTAGTGTTAGGGCTTTCATTCCCCAGATAAAAACGAGTGTGTGGGTGTGTTTAACTTATCTGACTGTGCACGAATTGAAGTGATTCAACCCGGTTTAACTTCAGTTCCTTATGCGATGAACATGGCGTATAAGTTCGATGTCTGTGTGAAATTTTAGAGGAATTGTGATCACAGTGAGTTGAAAGGGATCGAAGGGCACCTTTGCCCTCTGTTAAATAGCTATGTTTTGTACGTTAATGAGCCGAATAGGTTTCACCTTTGATTCGTTTGTTTCGGTTATGATCAGGTGATTAATTGATTGTTTAACTCGAATTAAACTACACATTCAACTTTGCAATGATTATACGAACGTTTCTGTTCGACTAATTTGATTATCATTAAGATTTGCACGTCGATCGGTTAGGAATCGATAGATGTTTTGGTTTCAAGTTCGAGTACTACTGTAACCAAGTTGAAAGCTCAATTAAACCTTGTGTTCGAGTTCGAATCATCTCCACAAAGCGATTGGTAATAGTTTGGATGAAAAACAAGGTTTAAAATCAGTATTTGGGAGTGGCCGGAGCCGCGATCGGAACTTGGCCGGTACGGGTTATGGGTGGGAATGGTTTGGGTTTTCATATTTTTCATAATTATCCCCTGTAGTTTCAAATGTTATCATTTTATGTACAAAACCTTATAATTAAGGTTTCTAAATTAGCAATTAAGCCCCCTAAACTTAGTTAAGCCTTATGTTTTAAACATTTAAACTTGTTAATTATTCAACGCTTATAAATTATTATCATTATTATTATTACTATTAATTGTACTATTATTATAATTATTATCTTTATTATTATTATTATTATTATTATTATTATTATTATTATTATTATTAGTAGTAGTAGTAGTAGTAGTAGTAGTAGTAGTAGTAGTAGTAGTAGTAGTAGTAGTAGTAGTAGTCGTAGTAGTAGTAATCATCAAGACAGAAGTGAATCTCTTACCTTGATGATCATTTCTTCTTGTTCATATGAATTCGTATTTTACCAATAAAACTACCTCATTAAAATGAGAGTAAATCTTGTACCTCGATGATGGTTTCAAGATTTTCTGTTGTTTGTTTGTTTTTATGAAATTTCATCCTCTCGATAGGGATGGTTTCCTTATCTTGAGGACAAATTTCACTTATTTTCTCATGAACTCGTATTTCACGAATGAAAGGATCTCACCAAAATAGGAGTGAATCCCGTACTTTGGTGGCAAATTTCAATTCTCGATTGTTTTTCTTCTTCTTATTATGATTAAGGTTTCTAAATTAGCAATTAAGCCCCCTAAACTTAGTTAAGCCTTAAGTTTTAAACATTTGCACTTGTTAATTATTCAACTCTTATAAATTATTATCATTATTATTATTACTATTAATTGTATTATTATTATTATAATTATTATCTTTATTATTATTGTCGTTGTCGTTGTCGTTGTCGTTGTCGTTGGCGTTGCCGTTGCCGTTGCCGTTGGCGTTGGCGTTGCCGTTGCCGTTGCCGTTGCCGTTGCCGTTGCCGTTGCCGTTGCCGTTCCCGTTCTCGTTCCCGTTCCCGTTCCCGTTCCGTTCCCGTTCCCGTTCCCGTTCCCGTTCCCGTTCCCGTTCCCGTTCCCGTTCCCGTTCCCGTTCCCGTTCCCGTTCCCGTTCCCGTTCCCGTTCCCGTTCCCGTTCCCGTTCCCGTTCCCGTTCCCGTTCCCGTTCCCGTTCCCGTTGCCGTTGCCGTTGCCGTTCCCGTTCCCGTTCCCGTTGCCGTTCCCGTTGCCGTTCCCGTTCCCGTTGCCGTTGCCGTTGCCGTTGCCGTTGCCGTTGTCGTTATTATTGTTATTATTATTATTAGTAGTAGTAGTAGTAGTAATATTATTATTATTAACATTATTATTATTATGCTTATTTTAATAACCTTAGTTATTAACCCTTCTAATTAATGAATTTAAGTAAAAAAAATAAAAGAAACAATCATAAATAACCCTCATAGTTTCATTAATGTGACAACCATAAAAATATTTTATTATTATATATATTATGTCTAAAATTTTTCTTTATTTTATTATATTACGTTACAACTATTAGTTATATTTGGTATATATATTATGAGTATACGTATGCATGGTTGCATACATGCATATTTATGTAAACCTTACGTATGCATGTTGCATGCATGTCTATATATTGGTAGTTTACGTATGTACGTATGTTTATGTGCCCGAAATTCATACATACGTATATATATATACATAAGTTTTGACGTATGCATGTTTATATACATACATCTACGTGATATGATTGGTATATAGGTATATAAAACTCACTTATATATATATTTATGAGTATATGTATATACACAATCAAATTGAACTAAGAACCTAAAAACTAAAACTTAACACTAAAAACACCAAACCATCACCATAACCCTCGACCCTATACCCTCGGTTAACATCAATTGAAACCACCCGAAACCATCAACCACCACCCGAAACTAATAAATCAAACCACCACCTTCGGTTCCATGCAACTCCTAGCTTGCCACCTTGCTATACCTCTCGAATATCCTTTCAAAATCACCACCACCGAAATTACAAAACCCCAAACCACCCTCCTCTATGCCTCGGTTTTGCATGCATTCACACCACCCTATACCTAGCCTTCACATTTCAAAAGTCAAGCTCTAGTAAGTCTACCACATCCTCCTAAACATTCCATTCACACTCCCAAAGTTGCCACCTATCCCATCTAAATTGCCACTCTCGGTTCTCTTTTCTTGCTTTCACACTCCTGACTATCACCACCTTATCCTATCATTTAAGTACCCATGTGACTAGGTTAGCTAGTCTCATTTTGTTTTCTTCTCACAACCGCCACCATGCACCCGGTTTGCACCTCTATCCATGCGTTCATCTCACCAAGACCCGCCACCCAAGCATCTATGTTCTTGTTTTCACACCATGCCTCGATTCATGGAATAAGAAATATACTCCCCAAAGTCAAAACCTAGTACTCTAAGACTTCCTAACTAGAGCTCCACTTAAGCTTTGATGTGGCAACTTCTCGGTTGAGGGACTTGAGAAACCGTCACCTCTCACCTAGCTACTTGATGAATCACTCCTCTAAACCGCCTCATACATTGCTTAAAGTCTCGGGTTCTTGGAAATTTACACCACAAACAATAACACTACCTTGCACCTCCCTCTCGAGAACAATCAACAAACCGCAACCATCCCTCACCCGCAAGCACCAACCACCACCTCCACTCGATCACCACCATCTGCAGCTACCTTCTGCATCCCTCCCCCTCGAGTACAAACACTAACACCACCACCATTCTGTCCCATAACTCCTCTACCTTTTGGTTACAACACAAAGAACAAACAACCAACAACAACAACAATATCCGGAAACCACAACAACAAACAAACACAATCATGTACCACCAGCACCTACCATCACCATCCATGACCTCCACAACCTTGCTCTCGGATTCAAGAAGCTAAGATACCACTAAGATCATCATCACAAGGTATAAACGAATTTTTGTTACATATATGTTACAAAACACATATATGTATTAGTTTTGGTATTCAAACACCAAAAACCAATTTTGAAAGTCTTTAGTTCACTTAATCATAAGTAATGAGTTGCAAAAACTCAGAAACTTATGATTAAAAAGATATATTTTGAATTTACAAAATTAAATCTTGTAAATATTCAAGAAAATCTAGAAAAAATATTAAACAACAGTAATTGTGGGAATAAACATTGAAACATTCTCACTTATATACTAAAATATTGATCTGGAAACTTTGTACAAAGTTTTGATAAGTAAATAATTTATATAAATTATTTTATAAATGAAAAATATAAGAAAATATCAAAAATAGAAATAAATTAGGAAAAATTCTGATAAAATCACAGGATGATTCTTTTGAGGTATAAAAGCCTCTGGAATTATTTCAAAATTTTATTCCTTATTATGATTAAGATACGAACTTTTATATGTTCTGAAGTAAATAAATCATAATAAATACTTAGTGTAAATAATAAATTATGATAAAATCACAGATGAAATATTAAATCAGCTACTACAAAATATATAATTTTCATAATTTTTGGAGCAGCATAAGTATTTTTTATAAATATTTTAATTATTATAAAAATTACAGAAACTGACTTGTTATGATTTGGACTTTAATATAATTATAAGATGCTTAGGTTTATATAATAAACCATCTGTAAAATTTTGGGAATTTATGAAAGGCAGAAGCTATTTTTAACCAATTATGGGAATATTATAAAATTTATAGAAAATAATCTGTTTGGTGTTGGATGCTATAAAAATTATGAGATGTTGCTGACTTTTGGGATAAGATTCTATAAATTTTGATGATTTTTGTACAACAGTAGGTATTTTTGATGATTATTGTAGAATTTGTACTAATTTTGAGCAAATTATATATAAATAATTTGTTGGGAATTTTTGTGATAACATTATTGGCAGAACTTCCAGAAGGTACTTCCATCTGAGGTTCTGAAAATTTTAAAGAAAATATTGTCTGACACTGTGAACTATTTTGTTAGGTTCAAGTGGGAAGACACGGTGAGTTCATAGCCCCATTTTCAACCGTTTGGTATTCAGTAAAGTTTTGGGGGAAAAAGTGTACTATTTGGGTTGATGTATTATTTTGAAAATATTTTTGTTGCTTACTATCATTTGCGATACAACTATTAGTTCGGATGAGGAACTGTCCGATAATATTAGTAGCGCTACTTAGGAGGATATTTGTACCAACCGGATGAGGGTTGCTACTATTTTCCTGCATCTAACTGAATGGGGGTTAGATTGTAATGTTATCTGATTTTGTGAATTATTTTGTGACAGTATGATTATGTTGTGAGCAGGTTTGGTTATAATTGATACATCAACAAAATATTTGTCTGGCTATAAACCTATGTTCTCACCAACATTTTTGTTGACTGGTTTAAGTGTACTTTTTTAGGAAATGAGTAACTCATTTGATTTCAGCTTTGAATTTCATGATGGATGGGGTGAAGTTGTAGGAAGGGTCTGCGTTACGCTGACCGTCAACATTGTTGACGGGAGCGTGTACGTAGACGCGCATTTTCATAGGTTTTAGACATGCTGTAATTTGGTGTAAACAATTACATCAAATTTTGTATCTTACTTAAATGATGTAATTCCTCTAGTATAAATAAAAGTATGTCTGTGTTATGTTTCTATTATAATTATGTTTATTTACTATAAACAATGTACTCTGATAAAAGCTAGTCATATTCCACCCTTATCATTCACGCTTCCGCCGGGATGTGACAGGTTGGTATCAGAGTCATTGGTTATAGAGAATTAGATATTTTTTTAGATATCTAGACTATAACCATAAGCTCGAAAGAAAAAAAATATATCTAAAGTTATTTCATGATTTTGTGTGGAATATGTGAATTATGTGAAATTCTGTGATTTTGTGATTAAGATTCTAACAAAATTTTGATAAGTTATTTGACTAACCATTTTGTAAAATATTGTTAAGAAATCTGTGCAACTATGAATTCAGATAGTTATCACTACGAGACTGATCCTTCCGAAGGTTCATACCATAGCAGTCCTAAGGAGATAACACCTGAACCAGAACCTTAACAGGCTATGGATGTTACCTCAACAGAAATGGAGAATAAGATAAAATTTTATGTTAGACGTGCACCAGTACATGTGGGGGGATATACAATTAAGACTCCTAGGAAAAAGATACTACGTGGACATAAACTTAAAACTAAGCAATCTGAGGATCTAGAAAGACAACCTTCTGATTCTCCTAAAGATGAAAGTAAGGTTACTAAGAGACAAGAGTTGGATCAGGTGAAGACAGCCCGACAGACTCTTAAGAAACTTAAGAAAATACAGCTGGGAATCTGGAAAAATTCAGAAAGACATTAAAATGCTCAAGACACCCAAGAAAAGTATCTTCACCAGGATCTGGAAATGGCTTAGCAGAAACTGAAAGTTTATAGTTCAACTTTTTAGAATAAAAGAAGAGTAAATTTCGATTTTGGTCCCTGTGGTTTAACCATTTTAACTATTTCAGTCCAAAAAGGAATCTTTGATCATATCACGCCTTGTGGTTTCATTTTTGTATCGATTTTGGTCCCTGACACTAACTCTGTTAGTTTTTACAGTTAAATGTGAGGGTACTTTGGTCATTTTACATTTGGAGGACTAGTTATGCAAATTATATTAGATTAGGATAATTGTTGTAATTTTTTAAATAATAAAAAATAAAAAAAACAAAATTTAAATATAAAACCCTTCACCACCAACATTACAATCGGAACCCTAACCCCACCAACCCTTCCTCCCCTTGCACCACCGCCTGCACCATCTCCACCGCCAACGATGGTTTTGAGGCGATGGAGGGTGGTGATTGACGCCGGAAAGTCGCCGGAGAAGTTGTTGTGGGAAAGATAGAGTGATTTGAGGTTTAATAAGCCGGAAAGATTGGGGATTTCGTCGGAGATTGAGTTTTGTTTGAAGCTCAAAACACGAATCTGATCTAATTGATTGATGTTGTTTGAATCTAGTGTACCTGTGAGCTTCAAATCTTCAAGAACAAGCTTTGATACTCTGCCATTTAAGCATTCTTTAACACCTTCCCATTTGCAGTAATCATCTCCACTCCATTGAAGTGAGTTTAATGGATCAATTGATGATTTCAGCCCCAAAAGTGCTTCTTTATCACCGCTCATTGCACATTCACATTCAAACCATAAGGTAACCAAATTAAGAAGCAAAAGACCCCAATTTCGACCCATCTCATCTCGGTAAGATCTTGAAAGCAGATCAAATTTAGGGCTCTAAAGATTCCCCAAATTCAAATTGAGTGTCATAGTGAAAAGGGTTTTGAATCTTGAGTGATAAAGTCAACATCTTTTCATCTTCAAGTGTGATTCTTGAGCTGCAAAGAGCTGGATGATGGATCTGTCATTCTGTTGTATAACGTATGTGTGTTTGTGTGTGTTTCTTGAGGTAGAGGTGGTGCAGGCGGTGGAGGTAGCGATGGCGGTGGAGGTGGTGCAGGCGGTGGAGGTGGTGCAGGCGGTGGAGGTGGTGCAGGCGGTGGAGGTAGCGGTGGCGGTGGAGATGGTGCAGGCGGTGGTGCAAGGGGAGGAAGGGTTGGTGGGGGTTAGGGTTCCGATTGTAATGTTTGTGGTGAAGGGTTTTAGATTTACATTTTGTTTTTTTTATTTTTTATTGTTTTAAAAAATTACAACAATTATCCTAATTTAATATAATTTGCATAACTAGTCCTCCAAATGTAAAATGACCAAAGTACCCTCACATTTAACTGTAAAAACTAACAGAGTTAGTGTCAGGGACCAAAATCGATACAAAAATGAAACCACAGGGCGTGATATGATCAAAGATTCCTTTTTGGACTGAAATAGTTAAAATGGTTAAACCACAGGGACCAAAATCGAAATTTACTCATAAAAGAAATAAGAGCTTAATTGATATATGTACTTTTGTGATAACATGTTTATTTGATTTGTGTTAAATAATTTTTGTGTTAAAATATTTTTTGCAATACTAACATTGAAATTCACTATAGTGAATCATGCCGCCAAAAAGAAACACTCAGCCTATGAGGAGAACAGCTCGAGTGGGACGACCTAGGACCAGACTTGGGGAAGAAACACCCGTGAACCCTGATACAACTGAGAATGATAGGATATCTCAGATAGTAGCCCAACAACTGGAAGCTACTCTACCTACCTTAATTACCCAACTCTAACAAAATCTGAATTTTGGAACTACCTCAAACCCACCAGCAGGGCCTGAAAACATGAATATGGAAGAACGACAGGAAGAAGAGATTCTAAATGGAATTTCAAAGGGATGCTCCTATAAAACTTTTATGTCCTGTAGACCTCGGGAATTTGATGGAAAAGGTGGAGCTGTACAAGCTTTAAGATGGCTAGACGACATGGAAGGAGTCCTGGAAATCAGCAACTGTGCTGAAAACTTCAAGACACTATTTGCTTCTCACTCCCTTAAAGGAGAAGCACAATCCTGGTGGAAAATGGAGGTACACACTAGGGGTAGAAATGTTATGAATAAGCTGAGTTGGGAAGAATTTAGAAATCTAGTGATAGAAAAATATTGCCCATATAATGAAATAGAAAAACTAGAGGCTGAATTCTTGGCACTAGAGATGAAAGGATCTGCACACCGGGAATATACTGATAGGTATAATGAACTATCCAGATTAGTACCACATCTGATAACCCCGGAGTAAAAAAGAATAGGAAGGTATATTTGGGGATTAGTGCCACAAATAAGAGGACTAGTGAAATCTACTAGAACCAAAACCTTCCAGGAAGCGGTAATCTTGTCAGGAAGTCTAAAAGATGAAATGATCAGGAATGGATCATTAGGTCATCAACAGGTAGGAGAAAAGGAAATGAACTGAAAACCACCCTGGAAAAAGATTTGGAGAAAGTTCCCAGAAAAGAGTAACCCGACCTCCACCAAGAAACTTTTTGGGAACAACTCAAGGGAAGAAAGTAGAAAAACCACCACAGTGTAACATTTGTCAAAGATATCATACAGGAAACTGTATGACGGTGGTGTGTTATAACTGCAAAAGGAAGGGACACATTTCTCGAGATTGCAAAAACCCTACCAACCCTAAAACCGTCTGTTTTCAGTGTGGAAGTGAAAATCATTTCCGTAATGAATGTCCACAACGAAAGGGCAAGGCTCCAGCTAACCAGAACAACCCCCGTGGAAGGGCATTTGTGATACAAGCTGATGAAGCCCGTCATGAACCAGAAGTAGTTACGGGTACGTTCCTTATCAATAACCAGTACGCTAAAGTATTATTTGATACAGGAGCAACTCGTAGTTTTGTTTCACATACTTTTAGACCATCACTTAGCCTAACATCTGAGAAATTACATGACATCTATGTGATAGAATTAGCTGACGGTAACATAATTGAAGCTGATGAAATCATTTCTAATTGTATCTTAAATTTAGATGAATATTGTTTTGATATAAATCTGATACCTATTAAGTTAGGAGGATTTGATATCGTAGTAGGAATGGATTGGTTGAGTATAAATCATGCTGAAATCATTTGTGATAAGAAAATGATTAAGATTCCTTTGATTAAGGAAGACAAAATTCTTGGTGGAGGTCTAAAAGTATGATTTTGTTTACTAATGTAATCAACTTAATATTCAATAATCTTCTAGCTTCACAAATAAGATTTTAGCATAATATTCATAATTCTTTTTTCCGAATAGGCTTAAGTTACAAATGAGACTGTTTGCTTCCCAATAAAAAGCCTTATACTTTAAAATGTTTAACAAATTTATCTTGCATTTTGAAAACACAAATGTCTAGACACGCTTAAGGCTCAACCCAACTCTTTTGGCCTGGTCTTAACTATTTTGACCCGTTAACCCTACCTATTTCACCCGCCCATTTATCCACTTAAAAGGCAGACAACCAGCATCGTAAAAAATTAACTGAAATCACTGAACATCTTTATTTAATTACTTTTGTTTGTGATTTATATATAACCACTAATCTCAATGTGCATTGCTTTAGAAAGTAAAGATATGTTTAGGCATCCGGGCTAGGTAATGCCATTAAGTAGTCACATAACCTGATTAGGAAGGATCCTGCGGGGTTCCCTGGTGTACATGTCGCACATAGCTATATTTCTTTAAAGAAGCTTTTGGATGTTGTTGTGATTATGCAGCCTAAAATTTGCTAACTTGCTATTATAACATCCATAAGTTATATATTTTTATTACTTCTGAACTGCATCTTACAATGTATAACTTCATTAGAACAACTTCTATTGTTGTAGTTCACATCAGAAAAAACGATAAAGTAGCTAACCATATCCACTTATTAAGGTTAGTTGTAGTTATGTGAATGTTAAACCCAATTCTCTTCAATGGCAAAGTTTACATGATAAATTGATTTTGATGTCAACTTAAAACCGATGTCAACTTAAAACCAATACTATTCTAATATATATGGTTTTGTAAATCAGCCCTGTATTTTCACCATATATATAGATTCCTTGTCAAGCTAGCGGCGGTAACTGATATCTTTTGTGGCGACATTTGTCGCCGCTAATAGTGGAATATATACCTTGTAGTGCTATCCTCTTTCCTTTTTCTCATACTTCGTTTTAATTTCTTTTCACTATATAACAAACTTTTTTGCTATATAGCATATCGTAGCATAATATCATATCATTCTTAAAATACTTTTCGAACAAATATTTTTTCAGTGCAACCAATATGAACTTCAAATATATAACCTTTAAGATTTTGACACCATTTATAAGATACAACCTACTCCTTTTCCCTTTTGGTATATTTCTATAGTTGTGTTTGAAAAAACATACATCTAGCCATGTCATATGCAATTCCATGATCATGTTTCTATGTATACACGTACATCTATCTATTTTTCGTTCATGTGCTTGGCTTTATTCCCATTAAAATCATGTTTTACATCAAAATGAAATCAATGGAAAAGAGTAAGAATGAAAAAAAGTATTGCAAGTAAGAGATGTGAATTATACCTAAAATTAAATTTAACTATATATGTATATCATATTAAGTGATAGTCCAAGATTGTAATTTAAATGTTTATATTTACTTTTCTTCTAGATTAGTTTATGTAGTCAAATAGTTGTTATAGTAATCCACAATAGGCTCCTGTAATTTCTCATTATTCTTATATTTATTGATGTATTGAGTATTGAATAGAATTCATTCAAACCTTAAACAAATCTGATATCCTTCATATGGTATCAGAGCCTAACTCATCCTCTCCCTCTTCCTCTCGATCAACATCCCCCACCATGTCAGAGCCTGAAAATAATTCTCTCGTAATCAACAATTCCATCAAGGATCTCACGGTTGTGTCCTTCCCAAGCACCCTCAAACTCACACCTACAAACTATCTAGGATGGAAAACTCAGATTGAAGCAATCCTTTACGGATTAGATCTGCACAAGTATATCGATGGTGAATGTCCAGCCCCTTCTCCAACCATTGCAGCTGATGGAACGAGCACTCCTCACAAGGATTACCAACAATGGTTTCGACAAGATCGTCTTCTTTATGGTGCAATGGTAGGCAGTCTATCCCCTTCTATTGTTCCTCTTATTACTAATGCTTCTTCCTCGTATGAAGCGTGGAAAATATTGGCTACGACATATGCATCACCATCTCGCGGGCATATAAAACAATTGCAGTACCGGTTAAGAAACATTACTAAAACTCCTAATCAATCAATCACGGAATACATGCAATCTATAAAAACCGTGTTTGATGAATTGGCCATACTTGGCAAGAAGATGGATCAGGAGGATTTAATCGATGCTGTACTTAATGGGTTAGATCAGAATTCATACAAGGCAACCATAGATGTTGTCCATGCTCGTGATACACCCATCGCTTTCACTGAGTTGCATGAAAAACTTATTACCCAAGAGTTGGTCATCTCTCAACAGGCTGTAAGTGGTGGAATTCATCAGCCGGTGTCAGTCTTTTATGCTCAAAACAAAGGTAACAACAAGCCATGGAATCAACCCAGATCTTCTTCCAACAGTCGGTATCATCCTGGAGGACAAGTCGGTTCCTCTCAATCATCAACCGGAATCTTACCAACACCGCCAGGACCACCGATTTTACAAAACGGACCTCGTCCCTTTCTGGGAAGATGCCAATGGTGCAATTTAAAAGGACACACTCTCTCAACCTGTGAAGCTTTTAAAAAGGTAAATCCCAATATAATTCTTCCATCTCATAACAAAAGTCAACAGGTCAAACACCCTCAAGCAAATATGATGCAAGCTACTGACCAGAATACAAATGTGATGTCAAATGCACAAGTCAACATGATGCAAGCTTCTACACAACCCAACAACATGATGTCAACATCTGGACCTTTCGGCACCAATTGGTTATTTGATTCAGGGGCATCTCACCATGTGACCAATGATCTCAATAACTTATCCTTACATGCACCATATGATGGAACCGAAGAGCTCGTCATCGGTGATGGTTCGTCTCTTCCAATAACTCATATTGGCTCACTTACAATTTACACTTCCCAAACTTCTTTCACTCTTAAAAACGTTTTGTGTGTGCCTTCGTTATCTAAAAATATTATCTCTATCTCTCGTTTATGCTTAGATAACAATATTCACATTTAATTTTACTCATCTGTTTTTGTTATCAAGGATCGGGCTTCACAAGCCCATCTACTCAAGGGATCGGCAACTAAAGGAATGTACGAATTGCGGACCCCCTCCAAACCATCTGTTTTCCATTTGCAACGCACCTCATCCATGACTTGGCATCATCGACTTGGTCATCCTAATAATAAAGCTTTAAAGCTATTGTCTTCGTTTGTTTCTTTTAATTTTCAATCTCATGACCATTGTAATGCTTGTCAAGTGAATAAAAGTCACCGTTTACCATTTTCAAATACTTCTTTATCATCAAATGCTCCACTTGATCTAATATTTGTAGATCACTACTCAAAATATATATGGCTTTATCCTTTAAAATGCAAATCCGATTCTTTATCCATATTTATTCGTTTTCAAAAATTAGTTGAAAATTTTTTTCAACGAAAAATAAAACAATTCTTTTCCGATAACGGCGGAGAATACCTCAAACTCACATCTCATTTTACTTCTTGTGGTATCTCTCATCTTACATCTCCTCCCCACACACCGGAACATAATGGTTATGCCGAACGGCGTCACCGACATATTGTTGAAACCGGATTAGCATTACTCTCTCATGCTAACTTACCCGTTCAATTGTGGCCCTTTGCATTTACTACCGCTGCTTATCTTATCAATAGACTTCCTACTCCAACTCTAAATAACTCTTGTCCTTTCTTTCAACTTTTCAAGAAACAACCAAATTACAACAAACTCAGAAGTTTTGGTTGTCTATGCTACCCTTGGCTTCGGCCTTACTCACCTCATAAATTACATCCTCGATCTACTCCTTGTATTTTCGTGGGTTACTCCCCTACACAAAGTGCTTACTATACCTTCAACCCAATCACCTCTAAACTATATACATCTCGACATGTTATTTTTGTCGAAACTGTTTTTCCATATAATGATCTCATGCAATCCACTACTTCTTCTGACCCTACTTCTACTGATTGGACTACAATCTTTCTACCATCCCCACAATCAAACAAGTCCACCAACTACCAAAATCACAATACTTCACCTCTTGATTCGGTCCAATTCCACACGCCCACCTTTTCTAATAACTCTTCAACCCACCCAGACTCACCAACTCCCTTAGCTCCTATCCCTTCTCAAGCCCAATCTTCATCAGCCCATATTCATTCTTCTTCATCACACACTGCCACTAACACACCTCCTCAATTATCATCTACACCCTCTACTCCACCCCCTAAGCCTAACACTAGTCCCAATCCTAAACCAAACTCCAAATATCCCTCCTCAGATTACATACTTTTCAACGCTTGTTCTACCACTCCCTCTGAACCTCCCACTATTACTCATGCCTTAAAACATCCCTCTTGGCGTCGTGCTATGCAAAATGAGTTTGATGCCTTAACCCGGAGTAACACCTGGACACTCGTTTCACCAACTGATGCTCCAAATCTCGTCGGATGCAAATGGGTGTTTCGAACAAAATACAATCCAGACGGCTCCGTTGAACGCCTAAAGGCACGACTTGTAGCCAAAGGTTTTCATCCACGTCCCGGCATTGACTACGCTGAAACCTTTAGTCCCGTAGTCAAACCAGCCACTCTTCGCCTTATTTTATCTCTTGCTATTTCTCATAATTGGCCACTTCGTCAATTAGATATCAACAATGCCTTTTTACAAGGCAATCTCCATGAAGCTGTCTATATGGCTCAACCTCCGGGTTTCATTCATCCGTCTTTTCCTTACCATGTTTGCAAGCTCAATAAGGCTATATATGGTCTCCGCCAAGCCTCTCGTGCTTGGTATGATGAGTTGAAAACATATCTTCAAACTCAAGGTTTTAAACCCACTATCTCCGACCCGTCTCTCTTTATTCTATTAAACGGTTCATCCTCTATTTATATTCTTGTCTATGTTGATGATATAATCATCACTGGTCCATCTCTCTCTCATGTCACTCACTTTATACAAACTCTTGCAACCAAGTTTTCTCTAAAAGATCTCGGAAATCTATCATATTTTTTAGGTATTGAAGTGATCCCACACCCTAAAGGCATTCTCTTATCTCAAAAGAAATACATTTCTGATCTTCTCACAAGAGCCAATATGACTAATTGTAAGACTGTTTCCACACCAATGACGTCCTCTGAGCCGTTAACATTACACGGTGCACCACCACATTCCTCTCCTACCGACTACCGCACCTTTGTAGGCGCTCTCCAATATCTTTCTCTTACCCGTCCAGATGTTTCATATGCTGTCAACCGATTGTCTCAATTCATGCATGCTCCAACAACCGCTCATTGGACAGCTTTAAAACGTCTCTTACGGTATCTGAATGGTACTTTGCATCATGGTATACTCATACGTTACAACTCACCTCTTGATTTACATGCATTTGCTGATGCTGACTGGGCTGGAGACAAGGATAATTACCGTAGCACTACAGGCTATATTGTATACCTTGGCTCAAATCCGATCTCTTGGAGTTCAAAACGACAAAATACTATAGCTCGCAGTACCACTGAGGCTGAATTCCGTGCCGTTGCATCTACTACAACGGAAACCACTTGGCTACATTCTCTTCTTGCTGAACTTGGATTTCACCCCACCAATACGCCAACCATCTACTGTGATAATCTCAGTGCAACCAACTACTCGGCCAATCCGATCTTCCACTCTAGAATGAAGCACTTAGCTTTGGATTTCCATTTTGTTCGAGAAAAAGTCCAGGAAGGATCATTACGGGTCACGCACATTGCAGGTGAAGACCAGTTGGCTGATGCTCTCACCAAGCCTCTACTTCGACCACGGTTTACATTCTTATTATCCAAGATCGGACTCATCTCGGGATCGTCCATCTTGCGGGGGCATATTAAGTGATAGTCCAAGATTGTAATTTAAATGTTTATATTTACTTTTCTTCTAGATTAGTTTATGTAGTCAAATAGTTGTTATAGTAATCCACAATAGGCTCCTGTAATTTCTCATTATTCTTGTATTTATTGATGTATTGAGTATTGAATAGAATTCATTCAAACCTTAAACAAATCTGATATCCTTCATATATCATGCATATAACTCATGATTTATAAAAATATAATTTTATATCTTATGTGTTTTAGTTTTTTTTGTTTGATCTAACGCTATATATATACAAGTGCGGGAAGAAAGAAAAAACCTCAAATGATGCCAAAACGTTATATCTTACTACTCTAATTAATAAAAATGTTACTATGTTCCTACTCTAAGCTAATAAAAGTGTTACTAGAAAGGACATAAAGAAAACATGCATATATGTACGTAATTGATAGCCTCCCATTGTATTTTGTAACTTTGGTATACAAGTTTTTGGAAACAATGGCAGGCTTTTAAAGTAGAAGCTTGTACAAATTATAAAGAAAACATTTGGCTATAAAATCATCTAGGATACATTTGTGATATGCTATGGGATGTGGTTATAAAAGGATTTACCGACTGGGATCTTGTTGTTTCTAATGACTTGCTACGGTTACGCGGTCGATAGATCCCTGGTTCGCTCAACAAGCTTACGTTAAGTTTGACTGTTTTGGAGAGCATCTCAAGTACTTGCCTCATTGATGGTCTTTGGTTTGAATTGGCTTGTGTACAAAACAACGCAACAGTAATGAACCTCATAGCCTCATCATCTGGAAAATCTGTTAGGTCAGGGTCAACGATGTCAACAAGTCTCCCTTGGTCTTTGAGCTTCCACACCTGCCCAAGCAAACATAAATTAATACAAATATACTAGATTAATCAGATACAATAAAAACATATGTCTTACGTACCCATTCAACGAGACCCAACAGATCCTCCCCAAATGCTGCTTTACTGCTGCTTGTACCACTTATGACCTCGAGCATAAGCACCCCAAAACTATATACGTCTGCTTTCTTTGTAAGTTGTCCTAACAATGCATACTCTGGAGCCAAGTATCCCCTGACATATTCATTCAAGATTAACAGTTAATTCAAGTACGTACATGCACATATCTATATCTATATCTATATATATATATATCACAAATTAATTAAGGTGGAATATATATATATATATACGCTGTTCCGGCAACTCGAGTACTAAGATGAGTGACATTATCGGGGAAAAGCTTAGCAAGTCCAAAGTCTCCTATTTTGGGATGAAAGTTTCCATCAAGAAGGACATTACTGGCCTTTATATCTCGATGGACAACAGCTTCATCATGAATAAATACGAGGCCTGAAGCTGTGCCTTTGCATATACCCGCTCTTGTACCCCAGTCTAGCTCGGTCCGTTTGCCTCCTGACCCTACAAATTCATTTCAATTTAATTAATTAAGGGACATCAAAGAAAACCTACCTACCATTTCTAATCATAAGTAAGTAAGTAAAAAGAAATGGAAAATTTGCACAAGGAAGGAGGAAGAGTACGGAGCATGGCAGTAGCAAGACTATTGTTGTTGAGGTACTCGTATACTAAGATCCGATTACCATCCTCAACACAGCAACCAACAAGCTGAACAAGGTTAGGATGCCTCAGGATTGAGATCATACTAATTTCCGTCAAGAATTCATTCGTCCCTTGTTTGGATTCAGCAGAAAGAGACTTGATGGCAACATGAGTGTTGTCTCTTAGTACCCCCTGCACTAGTACGTACGTACGTTTATGATCAGAAATTGATTATGAATCAAAATCATCGTACCTTGTAGACGACTCCAAAACCACCTCCACCAATCTTATTTTCGGGGTGAAAGTTTCTGGTAGCTGATCTTAATGAATTATACGAGAATTGTTTAACGTTGTTCGTAGCAATTTCTAACCAAGTTCATCCACAAAATATATAACTTTCAGTATTGAGTATAATTAATTGAGAATAATTATCATATGCAATATATAATAATATCAGTTTTACCTTCTGGATGATTTCCGCTTTTTGCTTTACATGAATCAAAAGCACCGAAACAACCCATACCCATTGCTTGCTCCACTATGATCGAATCGAATTACCCATGCATATCTGGATTGGATATATCCAGAACTAAACTCGATTAATGTAAAAACTGACGGACAATCGAAATAAATATAAATATAAATTGATCTGATTAGAAAACTAAAAGATATATGAAGTGCAGATCGACAATACCTGATCTTGAGATGAATTATAGATTTTAAGATATTTACTTGCAATAAATTATATTATTTTATGAATAAGATATTTAATGATATAATAAATTAATTGTTGATGTAAAATAACAACAAATGAAATGGTTTCGTATGGGAAAGGGAGGTTGACAATGAGAGACAGCGAGAAAGCAAAATAAAGAGGAGACGCTGTCTACCAAATCATAAAGTTTTACTTTTATGCGCATAATATTTGACGTCATCTTATATATTTCTTAAAATGTAAATATGTGACGTTTATTTTAATAATTTTAAGAGTAAAATGTTGTTTTGGTACATTACGTTTCGTTAAATATGACATTTCAATCCAATTTTTCTTTTTATCATTTCGGTCACTTTATTTTACAAAATGTTGTCAGTTTCATCCACTTTACTAATATCGTTAAAACCTTCGTTAAATATAAGAGTATTTTATCATTTTCAACACCCTGATTATCCTATTATAATAAATTAATAAATTAATATTCAATTAAAATTAGAAAACACATGAAACGACTAGTGAGACTGGATACTTTCATAAAACTTTGATTAACTCTAATTCATGTCGTTCGATTGAGATCTGGTGTGGGTTTCAATTAATCTTCATGTTTTGTTCGAACACATGCTGTTTTTCGATTGAACTCTGTTGTGGGACTAAAATCTGCTGTTGTCATGCTTTGTTTGATTGAGGTCTACTATTTGTCTCGTTTGTTTGAACATGACAACGATATACCTCAATCAAACAAAACTGACAACATTATGACCTCAATCGAACAACGGTACATGTTCGAACAAAACATGAAGACTAATTAAAATTCCACAGCTGACCTTAATCGAACAACATGAGTTAGAGTTAATCAATTGATTATTAATTGATGATTTGTTTTAATTGAATAATTAGGGTGCTGAAAAAGACTAGAGTATCCTCATATTTAACACAGGTTTTAAACGTGTTAGTGGAGTGGTTGAAAGTGGCAACATTTGGTAAACTGTAGTGACTAAAATGACAAAAAAAAAAAACTTTTGGATTGAAATGACAAATTAAACAAAACGTTAAGTACGAAAATATCATTTTACTCTAATTTTAAAGTAAACTTTACTTTTTCTTCCTGTGGTTTGTTTCAAATAACGATTTACCTCCAAAGGTTTTAAAATCGTGATTTTACTCCCTGTAGTTTGCAATTCATCTCAATTAACTTCAACCCATTAACACCGTTAAACAATTCTGTTAGTAACAATTTTGTCGCTTTTGGTTTTTCATGTTGTCAAAGAGTTGAACAATGTTCACCTTCATCTTCTTCGGGGGTTGTACTGTCACACCCCGGCTAGAGCAGGTAGTGTGTGATGACTGATAATCAACGAAGCAACGGAAACTTACTTTAAATAACCAAATATTAAAGGAAACAAACATGACATCACATAATTACATGAGAAAAATGTTATATTGTTTTGTCTACAGGGGACGATATACGTGGATCAATCAAAATAAAACAAGTGTTTTGAGCAAATCATAACATAAATAGTCTTAAAATAAATTGTCTTCAAATTAAGTAATGCCAAATCTAAGTTGGAGTACCAAAAGCTCCCATCAAATACCTGAAAACATTCTCAAAAGAAATTTGATTCAACTAAAAAAATTAGTGAGTTTCGAGTTTAAGTTTCACTATATAATTGTATATAAAAACAAAGTTTTAGCTTGTTCAAAATTATATTTGTAGATTTTCAAAAGTTAGTTTTGAAAACCATTTTGTTATGTCACGTGATGTTACACAATTAACCCTGCACTTAGCTCGGCTTGTGCCTTTTCAAAATAAGAGGAGCCGAGACCAAGCCTAAAACATGTATTCATACTCCGCTAGGGTATGAATACTTTGGTTTTTATAAAACCGGTCATATGTCACGAACAACCCTGCAGGATTTCAGTGCGGACCCTACCTCATATGACGTTTGTGTATGGCTGGCAGGAAGGCAGGAAGGCAGGCAGGCACTGCGTGTGGGGGTTTTCCCAAGTAGTATTACCCATATAAATAAACAGTTGACAAATATCGAATTAAGATTGCTTAATTAACTTAGCAGATAGATCATCGCATCACAAAAAGCACATCAAATAATTAAGCATCAATAAGTGAAAGAGTATGCTTCCATCTTAAAATATTAAGTAAAAAAATAGATTCATGAAACTCACCTTACAATCACGCAAATGTCACAAATAGTCAAGTAGGTTCAAGCTCGAGTCTAGAACCTATTATATCATCATATTCATATATAAGTTCTTATCACTTTTATACAAACTTGTGTACCTCTAAGTGTGTGACATGCAGGTTATGATTACCAAATGATGTTATTTTTAAGTTTTATAAAAATAAGGTTTCTTTCTTTTAGAAATACTCAAAGGTTGTGCTATTAGTATTTTAAACACTTGATCTCTAAGCTTGATTGGTAATATGGACCTAATATATAAGGGTATAGTGTCTTAGCAAGTATTTGTCATCGGTGGCCATGAAGGTGGTGTTAACTTAAGATAGTGATACGCATCCAATATGTTAATATCTAATGTATGGTTTATTCTACATCAAATTTATCATCTCAAAAACCCTTATATTCTAATTACTAAGCATTTCAAAAGATTTTTAGTTCCCAATCAGTAAGGTTTTTGAACTTGACAGTTTCCCTCATGTTTTAAAATGACACTTTTAGCCTAAAGTTTCATATTAAATCACTTTTTGACCTCACCTTAACCCATATTCATTTTTGTAAATTCAATACACTTAATTGGGTCATACTAGGTCTGAGATATCAGAAGTTATGATTTCTTTATAAAAATTATTTTCGGTTTTACCGGTTAGGGTAAAACCGTTTTAAGCATTAGAATCCCAAACTTTAAACCATTTGACTTTGGTCTTTAAAATCAGTTTCATTGACTTATTTTAGTCTAAGTATACTCCGAAAATATATAGTTTGAGTTAATTACATGAAAGGTCACTGTGGTTAGGTCTGATTTCACTTTCTGTCCCCAAGTTTGAAAAACTACAAGATCGGTCCAAACGTTTGATAAAACATAACACAATGGTCCCTGTCATGGATGACCGTTATCTTTTTCCGTTAAATGCTTGTAAAATGACCAAAATATCCGTGACTAATAACAATTTAATATTTGGGTGAGGTTATATTACAAAGTATATTCTTGCTATAAAATGTGAGAAGACATAATGAGACTAAAAATGTCATAAAAAAGTTATATCTCACAATATAAATCGAATTTTAAAAAAGTATTTTGAAGTCTCTGTTCCTCTCGTCGTCCTCTTTCAGAAAAAAAAATTAAAAAAAATAAAAAATTTCATTGTGTCTTTAATGACACAATGACGTCATTGTATCTTTCATAATGACACAATGATGTCATTGTGTCTTTCATAAATGACACAATAAAAAAATGTTAATTTTTATTATTTTTTTATTATTTGTTTATTTTTTTCTTAGTGAGGACAGCTGGAGAGCAAAAGCTCGGAATTAGGTTTTTAAAATTTGATTTAGATTGTGAGACATAATTTTTTGTGACTTTTTTGACTCATTATGTCTTCTCACATTTTGTAACAAAAATACAATTTGTATTTTAACATCTTTTTAATATTTATATACTATTTAAAACAACCAACCCCATCCCTACCCTTACCCCACCCCTGCCCCACCCCTTCACTTTTTTATTCCATGTTTCTTCCCCGCCCAGACCAATTGACGACGACCACCCGACTGCCATCGCCACCGGACCAGCATCTCACCGACCATCGTTACCACTAGACCGCCTCACCATCTCCACCAGACCACTTCAACATCAGCACAGACCACATCACCATTGCCATCGGACGTGCCATCGCCACCGGACCACCGAACTGAACCGTAGCCACCTGAAACAGGCTGATTCAATTGACCGACGCTAAAGACATCCACTGACCACTGAAAAACAGTCGATTCAATAGATTCGTTGCTCACACATCGACGATGGAGGAGGTTGATTCATCACTAATGGTGCAGGGCAATTCTATCGATAGTGGAGGAGGTTGATTCACTTCAGTGGTTATGCAAGCTGATTGAATCGATGGTGGGGGAGATCGATTCAGTCGATTCAATTGATGGTTGCGGCTGATTCAATCGACAATGGTCTCATCAATCGATTAAAACAAAGGGAAGAAAAATGATGTGGGTGGGAGGCGATCGATGAATTTCTTACGGAGGAGGGTGGCGGCGACCAGTGGCATTCTAGTGGAGGAGGACGGCGGCTACCGGTGGCATTCCAATGGAGGAGGGCAGCGGCAGGGGCATCGGTTGGGGAACGGTGGTGCGTGGAAAAGGGGAGGGGTAGGGTATGGGGTATAAATATTATTTTATATTTAAGTTTTTTATTTATTAAAAGGTTAATTTAGGTATTTTTAAAATATTAATAGAAAATTTCACGTGCCATCCATAACCGGAACCATTTTTGTTATGTTTTGTCGACCGACCTTGTACTTTTTTAAACTTAGGGATTGAAAGTGAAAACAGACATAACCACAGGGACCTTTCATGTAATTAACTCTATAGTTTTTAATCTATAAGTCAAAAAACATTTATTTTTTCACAAAACCGTGTTTTGACCGTTTTAATCGAACCCGTTGCAATTAACTCACGGTTTTCACTTTTGTGATCAAGAATGCTTTTATTTGAGTTATGTTACTGATCTATTATGCTCTTTTAATGTTCTTGATTCTTTTTCTTTCAAACAAGGTCATTTTGCAATTTTACTGTTTACGAGTCCGTTTTTAGTTTTCATCGCCGGGCTCGTACATACTTATTTTCAACCAACTACTCACATAACGGCCTAATATTATTCATGCTAAACTTCTGGAAATAATCTAATCACAAGTACACCCACAACAGTCTTATAAATCTTGTTTTAGTCCCCCCGGTAGCACGGTTTTTACCCGTTTAACCCATTTTGCAAAGCTTGTTATCACCACTATCAAGTGTCACGACTTCTATTATTTATTTATAATTTATTTGCTGTTTTAAACCTGAGCATAAAGATAGTGTTCATGTTCATCTCATTTTAGTGTTTCAAACCCCTTTAAATCCCCATTTTTAACTATGTAATATGTATAGTTTTGTACCGAATCAATCAATAACTTTTTGTAACTTTTGAACCAGGTTTATAATGAGTTTATCTTCTATTTTTCAAAATGTTTTTAGGTGAATATTGGTGTGGGTTCATTGTTAGAGTATTTCCAAGGTTGTTAAAAGTTTGGTGTTATAGTGATATACGTTTGTAACTCTAGGGACTAGTTTTGTAACTTTTCTTAATTGTTTGTTACGGGTAGCTATAAGTAGTTGATGGTGTAATCATCCATGATCGTCACAAATTCATTTTCAATAATATTGCTCTGAACATCCGATCATCGTTTTCGTTCATCTTCTTGATATCCATTTATATGTGGTCGGTGAAAATACAAGCAACGTGTGTTCGATTCAAAGGAGTGAGTTGAATCATTAGCTATAATTCTCATAAAATTGGTGATCCGAAGGACTGGATCTTGATCCAAAGTTTGGGAAGAAGTATCAACGGAGAAGAACGAAGATGGCGGCACCGGTACCAATCCCACCACCCCCACCAGTACCAGCACCGCACAACCAATTGGTCACCATTCGCGATAACACAACCATGCTGCTTCAATGTTCGATGCTTTCGGCAATGAACAACCCAATATGGGCAGTGAAATTGAAGGCGATCTTCAATGTTCACGGCCTGTGGGAATTGATCGAGCCACCTGAAGGTGCAGTTCTTGATGCAAAGAAGAATAATACTGCAATTGCGTATTTGTATCAGGCAATTTCTAGAGGAATTAGTACTTCAAGTAGCTGATCGAGCAACGACGAAAGAAATCAAGTAGCTGTGGGAGTTGATCGAGTTAAGAAAGCGAGACTCCAAACCCTCATAAATGAATTTGAGTCCCTCAAGATGAAGGAAGGGGAGAGTATAGATGATTTCACTGGAAAATTAAGTGCAATTTCTACAAAAGCGAATCAATTAGGGGAATCGTTTAAGGAGTCTATACTTAACAGGAAATTGCTCGATGCAGTACCGGATTGGTTCATCCAAATCGTAGCTTCGATTGAACAATTCGTCAACCTTGAAACATTACACCTCCAAAAAGCAATTGGCAGACTAAAGGCGTTTGAGGAAAGAACCAGTATGCGAAACAAAACCCAAAGAAAAGATGCAAAGGAAGAATAATTACTACTCACGTATTGTAAATGGCAAATAAGACAGAAGAACTCTGAGTCAAGATTTAAAAAGAATGTTGATAAAGGTGGAAAGCCGAGCAAGACCAGGGGTTGGTCATCAAAAGAAAAGATGTCTGATCGTGATCAAGCGAAGACGAAGGTAAAACCTGTCAAGGACAAGTCTCGCATAAAATGATTCAAATATGAAGAATATGGGCATTATGCCTCAGAATGCCTAAAGAAAAACAAATACCCAGAAGCAAACTTGACCCAGACCGTAGATAACGAACCAACTCTACTAATGGTCACATCCCACCATGCACAAAAGGAGCTTGTATTCTTGAATGAGTCGACTGTGATCCCATCAAAGTATTCAGCTGAGGATACTAGTGATAACGTGTGGTATCATGACAACAGAGCCTCAAGCCACATGACTAGGAATCAGTCAATTTTATCTGAACTAGATAAGAGCATTAATGGAAGAATAAGATTTGGAGATGGATCCATTGTTGTGATACAAGGAAGGGGCTCAGTAGTGTTGGAATGCAAAAATAGGGAACAAAGGGTGCTCAATGATATGTACTATATACCCATGTTGAAGAGTAACATTCTAAGTCTGGGTCAAGCGACTGAGACTGGGTCAGAAGTAAAGAGGAAAGGGGAACACCTATGGGTGTTTGAGAAGAATGGAAAGTGCTCTTGAAAGTAAAAAGATCCCCGAATAGACTCTACAAAGTAGAACTAAAGATAGGTCAACTGAACTGTCTGCTCAACAATATAGATGATCTTGCATGGAAGTGGCATGGAAGGTTGGGTCAGGTCAACTTTGAGGCCCTAAAGGAGATGGCCATAAGGAACCTAGTTATAGGGGTACTAGTGATAAAGAGACAAGAACAAGTGTGCGCAGCTTGTCTACCAGGCAAGCACACTAGACAACCTTTCCGAGCTAAATCCCAGTACAGATCATCTAAGCCCTTGGAACTCCTCTATGTGGACCTCTGTGGCCCCATATCACCCACAACTGCTGCTGGGAACAAGTAGTTTATATTGATTGTAGATGATAATACCAAGTTCATATCGGTGTATATGTTAAAGTCCAAGGATCAAGCACTTGACTACTTCAAGATGTTTAAGAAACAAGTACAGAATGAGTGTAACTCAAGGATTAAGACATTAAGATCCGACAGGGGGGAGAATTTACCTCAAATCACTTTAACACTTATTATGAGTATGAAGGTATATCAAGACAGTTAACCACCCCCTACACTCTTCAACAAAATGGTATGGTGGAAAGGAGGAATAGGCCTGTCCTCAATATAACAAGGAGTTTGTTAAAAGCCATGGATTTACCATAGAGTTTGTGGGCAGAGGCAGTGAGACACTCAGTGTACATTTTGAGTAGAATACCCATAAAGGTGACCGGCTTGTCGCGTGCACTAGTCAAAGATAGTATTTGTATAGTTCCTTAGTACCAAAACTAATGTAGCAAATGGTAAGAAGGGTGTCGAATCACAAGGAGTATGTGGTTTGTGTTTAGACTTGAATTGGACTAACAAATTAATTATGAAGCTTGCTATTTTGTTTATAAAAGATTTTATATGTTTACTTGAAATGGTGTTGAAACTTTGTCCAACACAAAGAAATGAGCAAAACAAAAATGGTTACTTAAGAATGATTAATAGAACTTGAGAACTTAGAACAATGGTTGACAATACTAAGTTTAATAACAAGGTTCACCCCGGTTGATATCATAAAATTATGGTGCTACTAATCCAACTAATTTGCATCAAAGATGTGAGTCATGCTAACGAGTTCATCATTACAAGGCTTAGGTGTCAAGAATTGTCAACGTTAATTACGGACAATAATACACTTCATTACACATGAACATTCAAACTCTACATCTACATAGCACACATGACCAACTCCATTTCTCAAAGACAAATTTCATACTCATTCATGCAATTTGGGAATTCAAGTTAAGATCAAAATACTAACATAAATGTTTCAAGCAATCAAATACAAAACACAATGATGCAATTTAGTTTTCAAACGTTAACAAACCATAATCTTACAATATGAAAACCGGGGGAAAACCCAAAGAAGTTTAGCCTCTCATAGTTTTATGCACAAGAACAAGATTCAAAAGATAATTCATAACAACCAAATACATAACAAGGATCAAATTACCACAATATTCTGTTCTTCAACACAACCAAGAGTATCAACCAAAAGCTTGGCCAAAGAAAATCTTGAATCTCAAATACCCGAATGTGTTTTGTTCCAAGAGAATGATGATGTTGTTCCAAGAAGATGATAATCAAAACAATGTTTTCCCATGCTTATATATCAAGATAAGCCAGCCAAAAGTTCCATATATTCTGCTAGAAATCATCACTTTTCCATCTATTCATCAAAAAGCACTCCACTTGTTATTTAAATATGTGAAACTACTTTCCAGGAATCACCCCTACCGTAACTTACGGTATCTACCGTAAGTTACGGTAGACACAAGATTGGTACGGTGGAAACCCTCTGCCATACGGTGGAAAAATGGGAGTTTGGGGGCCACCGTAATTTACGGTGGCTACCGTAAATTACGGTAGACCCCCACTTTTCTTGTTTTGTTCTTTCTTCCATCCTGTCTTGCGCCATCCCGTCGTGGTCCGTCCAAAGCTGCGTTCTCTCCTTATTAAGCTCCATAATGTGCCTGAAACAAAAGCAACTGCAGTTATCTAATTCAAGATAATTACATGATTAAAAGAGAGAATGTTACGCGTTTAATCATCATAAAGGGTTGTTCTTTGAACCACCGTCACATCCCCACACTTAACCGTTGCTTGTCCCAAGCAACATATCAAATCCATTTCAAACAAGCGATCAATACAACTCAAGCATAAACATGTAATACTTTTACTAACCCTTTCGTAATACCCAAAATGATACACCCCCGCTATGTCTCTCCTCTCGGTGACAAGTAAGCTTTAGCATCTATGAGCTAGACACACAAAAGGCAAATAAGCGGTTGCACAACTATAAACTTGTACTTAAATCGACCGTTCTCTCAACGATTGCCAAACATGAATGCATATCAAAGGGACTTCAAGGTTGTAACTTGGCTAGGTGTATAGGTAGGAAATGGAATGTATATGAGGAAGCGAAGACTTAACCTGGTCTTTCATTACATAATAACATAAACAACTAAATACCAAACCTAATACTATAAACAAAGTACTCAACTTCAATTTCTTCTTTTTTTTTTTTTTTTTTTTCGTAATTTTTCTCTTGCTTTTTCTTTGTTTTTCTCCTTTTTTTTTTTTTATAACAATAAAACAAACACAAAATCTTCATGCAAACATCTAACATATTATTGAAGATAAATACAATTACTAATCAACTAATAACACTATACGACCAGGTCAAGGTAGGTAAATTTTTAAGGTAACTAGCTAAGGGGTAACAAATGATAGGCTTTTAGGCACAAAATTGGGCAACTAAATGTCCAAACCCCCGCCCTTCTCGCAACCAAGCTCATATATATAATTTATGAGGTCCAACCTCCCAAATCCCACACTCGCACACATCCCAGACGAGGTTACCTAAATGCCCTTATTCCTTACACATTCACATCCAACTTAAAGTCTCAGATCGTATTCAAGCACAAGTTCTAATGCACCCCCACCTATTGCCACTCTCACAAGAAAATGTGTTATTTATCTACAAGTGTGGCTCCAACTCTCACCAAGAATAAAAATGAGTAAAGGTTGCCGATGCATCACTTGGATTTAATCCAAGGTGTTCAAATTATCACAATGTTTTGCTTGAATTTTTTTAAAAAATTTCAAAATTTCTCCCCATCCCCACACTTGAGGTACATTGACCCCAATGTACGGTTTTAAGAAGATTTGATCGCTTCAACGAACCAAACGTTCATAACTCAAACCATGGATTTCCTTTTGATAATTCTTTTTTTTATTATTTTTTTTTTATTTAAAAGAAACACACCACCAACTCTCGCATAACCCAAAACAAAAGAAAATCACTTAACTCCACCCATCCACCCATCCGTAAACATGACAAACTAACAAATATTCACAAAATGTAAAAGAAAGAACACAACCTGACTAATAGTAGCGGGGCTGATAGTGAAGTGATTGAGACTAATAGTAGCGGGGCTGAGGAGGCCCGAAGATAGAAGACATCATGTCATTCCATTCTCCGAAAGCAAATGCGCCGCTACCACTTCCCTCTGATTGCGTGTTCCCTGTTGTTGACGAGGATCTACCCATTGCGAATGATGGAACGGCGGGGTCGGATACGATACACTACCATCGTAAGGTGGTAGAGACGCATAATCCACCGGAGGTGGATCCACAACCACGGGCCGCCCTGCATGCCAATCCGCATGCATCCTCCTTGCTTGATCATCTTCATACCGATTATTCACCTCCACTTCATGAGAATAAGCATGTGCACGATTCCATGCTTCCTGTCGGTCAAAATTATGCTTCAGGGCTCGTTCCATGCTAGCACTCATCATCGTGTGCTGATCAAACATCGTTCGTTCAGAACCCGACCATGAATCGAAAATATGTGCCGGAGGACGCTGGTTCTCTATAACTTCTTGCATGGTCCCATCGTAAGCCCAGTTTGGCGCGTACGATCGTTCCGTATAATCATAAAAGCACCACCATGTCCCCCACCTGGACCCCCTTGATCCTCATGCACATCCTCCTCATGAGCTCATCCGCATAATCCTCGTCCCCACTCGGGACTTCATCTCCACTTTCGGGCTCATCCTCTTCTCCCGGAAACAGTTCCCTCGCATCATCCTTCAACACTCTCCATCTCTGACCCTCCGATTTCAACTTGTGATATCTTTCTGATTGAGTGTAGGTCCATCCAGTACCCATCTTCCGAATCTCCAAAGGTTTATGTCTTTTAAATGCACCTTTGTCATCCTCTGTGATTGCCCTGAACTGCTTCAACAGTCCCGTGATAATTCGGCAGTATGGGATGATGTTCCTCCCCACTTTGTTACGGCATATCCAAAGGTGGTTCATGATTAAATACCGTATTGGAAATCGGGGCGACCCATTGAGCAATGAGTAAAGAACTGGTACCTCTGAATATCTCACTTGCTCCTTATCTCCTCTTCGGGGAATGACATTCAGAATACAAATGGTTAGCAGCAATTTTGCTTCAATCTTCAGATTCCTCCGGTACAAAACACCACTAAAAGTACCGGGCAAGAATATCGCTGCCAACATGTCATTCCACCTTGGATGTTTCTCTGGTCTCAGCAACAAATCATCAAGGCTTGGAATCATGTAGTCACGGGCAGGTAAACTGTCATATTTGGCTAATCTTCGCAATGATTCGAATGACATCTCCACCTTTATCCCATTCACCTCACCCGTTAGCTTCATCTGTGATGGCCTATCATATCTGTTACATTTCAACGTCGCCATCCACTCTTGAATCTCAGTCATAAACAGGTTCTTGTTGTCCCTGTCATAACAGCTGAGTGCTGCCTCCCATCCCAAAGCACGGAAGCGGGCAAATACGTTGAACGGCCCAAACTCAACTTCTCTGACCTCTCGTTCACAGATGAACGCAGCAGCCTTATTTTTTAGCCTGTTCATTCGATCATGAAACAGAACCGGTTGCCACTTTTCCGGTTGATCCTCGAGAGGACCCGATTCCCACTTTGGTTTGTTGCCTTGATCCAAATCCATCATTTCCTCCTCCTCACTTTCACTTTCATTAACCCCACCCAAGTATTGTCTCTTCCTAGGTTGCTCCGGTTCCTTGCCTTTGGAAGAGGAAGAACTTGCTCCGGCTCTATCTTTGGTTCTTACCATCTTTCTGCACATACAAAACAAACAACACAATAAACATAATAAGTACAATCCTTCTTCCACAATATCCCCACACTTGCTTGTTACTATGGTTGTAGATGTTAGTAATAATGAATGTGCATATTTGATTCTAACGAAAATTGGGCATGATGCCTCTACAATGTAAAGGTTCCCCAAAGTTAAGATTTCCCAAGTTCACAAGTTTCTCATCAAACTTACATCTACCATAACAAGCAAATGATATTCCATCATAAATAAACAAAATAGTCCATAAGAATGATTAAACAACCATGTCATCCAACCATAAACCAAACACAAGTGAATATGTATGAACCAATGAAAAGAACAAAGCATAACCTCAATCTTCACAATGCACCATCAAAAACAATGAAACAAAGTCACATACCTTCAATTGATGATGTTAGATGTCAAGAAAAAACAAAGCTTGAAACCCCCAAAAATTCCGAAACTAGGGCTTGCTATTCGATCCCGAAAACTTCGTTTTTTCACAATTTGCTTCTCAAAATCAGAATCCACTCGAAATTTTAGTCGAAATAGACCCAAGAATCACTTGATTTGGTTGAGAATTGAAGAAGATATGGAAGATTCAAGTTTGTGGGGTTATGGAGGTTATGGAGGAAAAGAGAGAAAGATGAAGAAATAAGGAATGGTGAATGAAGAGGAAATCCCGTGGGTTTTGAAAAATAGGAAAAATAAATTTTTTTTTTTTTAACAAAATGCTGATCAGACGCCCACTCAGGTCCACCGTAAGTTACGGTGGACACCGTAGCTTACGGTGGCACCTGAGTTCAAATTCCCACCGTATGACAGTGTCTTTCTGTCGTAACCAAAATCCAACCTACCGTAATTTACGGTACCTACCGTAAATTACGGTAGACTTGATTTAATTTCATTTTTTCATTTTTTTTTTTTTCGTTTTTAACTCAAACTAATTTTTGGAAAAATTTAAATTAAACCTAGTAAGACATGAACGATCGATTGAGATAGAAATTACCTACCCCCTCAAAAATCACATGTTGTCCTCAACATGATCTAAAACCATACGTTACCAAAACAAAAACCAAAATTAACACACATGCTCCATAGAAAAAATAATAAAAATAAAAATAAAAATAAAATAAATAAAACAAAATAAAATAAGATAAATAAAAATAAATGTATATATATACCTTATACCTATATATATATCACCCCTCCGAACACACGTGTATTGTCCCGAATACACACAAGTCGCACGCGCAATATGATTTTGTGTCTCGGATTTGGCTTGGTAATTCTAAAAAGGCTGAAAAGGTTTATACTAAACTAACCAATGCAAAGCAATAAATATGTACAAGTTACCTCTCGTGGGTTGCCTCCCACGCAGCGCTAAGTTTACCTGTCGTTAGCCGGACTTTGTGGTGCTGTGATCATATCGTTACCTCATCAAGAGTACTCAACAACAAGCACTCGGATTGTTTGTCCGCCCCATTTATGTCATTTGGTTCCAAATATGGTTTGAGGCGGTGTCCATTCACCGTTTGCCGTAAATGGTCATCAAAGTCTTCAATCTCCACGTCTCCAAAGTTGCCCACCCGGATGATCAAATATGGACCAGTCCATTTACTTTTTAGCTTTCCGGGAAATAGCTTTAGACGTGAGTTATACAACCATACCTTTTGTCCGGGCTTGAATTCCTTCAAACGAAGCTTGGCATCATGAACCCGCTTCATCTTGTCCTTGTATGCAGATGCGGTTTCATAAGCTTCGTCCCTTATCTCTTCTAACTCATTCAGCGCCAGTTGTCTTTGTTTACCTGCGCACTCATAATTGATATTAACAGTTTTAATTGCCCACAAGGCACGATGAGTTAATTCTACAGGTAAATGACAACCCTTTCCATAGACCAACCGGTAGGGAGTGGTTCCAATAGGCGTCTTGTAAGCGGTACGATACGCCCACAAGGCATCATCTAATTTAGTTGACCAATCCTTACGATCGGGTCGTATTGTTTTTGCAAAATTTCTTTGATTTGCCTATTAGAAACCTCTACTTGTCCACTTGTTTGTGGATGGTATGGTGTTGCAATCCTATGGTCAACACCATAACGTTTTAGAAGTTTGCCAAAGTTGAAATTTTTAAAATGTGATCCCCCATCGCTTATTATCACGCGAGGGATACCAAATCTTGAAAAAATATTGGTTTGGACAAACTTGCATACCACCTTATGGTCATTGGTCTTGGTGGCGATAGCTTCTATCCATTTAGAGACATAATCGACCGCCACCAAGATATAGAGATTACCAAAAGAGTTTGGAAAAGGGCCCATGAAGTCAATGCCCCACACATCAAAGATTTCCACCACCAAAATTGGTTGCATAGGCATTTCATCCATTCTTGTCACACTCCCCATTTGTTGGCATCTTATGCAATTCTTGGCAAATTCATGGGAGTCTTTGAAGATGGTTGGCCAGTAAAAACCACAAGAAAGGACTTTGTGACCCGTCTTTTGTCCACTGAAATGTCCTCCGCATGCCGATTCGTGAAGCATGCTCAATACACATGGGATCTCCTCATCCGGTAGACATCTTCGGATGATTTGATCGGCTCCAACTTTGAAAAGGTCCGGTTCATCCCAAATGTAATGTTTTGCTTGAGCCTTGAAGTGTTGTTTCTTTCTTCTACTCCATCCTTCCGGCAATGTACCTGTAGCCAAATAGTTTGCAACATGGGCGTACCAGGGGTGATTGGTGGTGATAGACATGAGGTATTCATCCGGGAATTGTTCATTTATCTCTGGTGTGGTATCTTCTTCCGCCGGTTGAATTCTTGACAAATGATCTGCGACTACATTTTCACTCCCTTTCTTGTCTCGGATCTCAAGATTGAATTCTTGCAATAACAAAATCCAACGAATCAACCTTGGTTTCGCGTCCTTTTTCTCCATGAGGTACCTAACAGCAGAATGGTCAGAATAGACAATAACCTTGCTACCCCATATATAGGACCGAAATTTATCTAAAGCATATACCACCGCAAGTAATTCCTTCTCAGTTGTTGTATAATTCAATTGGGCATCTGAGAGGGTTTTACTTGCATAGTATATGGCAACGGGTTTCTTATCAACTCGTTGACCCAAGACAGCCCCAATAGCATAGTCACTTGCATCACACATTATTTCAAAAGGCAATTTCCAATTAGGTGACTGCAAGATTGGAGCTTCAATTAGTTTTTGCTTCAAGATGTCAAAGGCTTTTACACATTCTTCATTAAACTCAAATGGGGCATCTTTTAACAATAGATTACACAATGGTTTGGTTATGACACTAAATCCCTTTATGAATCTTCTATAAAAACCGGCATGCCCCAAGAATGACCTAATGCCCTTAACATTTGTGGGGTGAGGTAAAGTGGAAATTACCTTCACTTTGGCATGGTCTACCTCTATCCCACGGCTAGACACAACATGACCCAATACTATCCCCTCTTGAACCATAAAATGGCTCTTTTCCCAACTAAGGACCAAATTGGTTTCAACACATCTTTTTAAAACTTTTTCTAATTGAAGCAAACATAATTCAAAAGATGTGCCAAAAATTGAGAAATCATCCATGAAGATTTCTAATGACTCCCCCACCATATCTGAAAAGATACTCATCATACACCTTTGAAAGGTGGCGGGGGCATTACATAACCCAAAGGGCATTCGCCTAAATGCGAACGTGCCATAAGGGCAAGTAAATGTGGTCTTTTCCTGATCTTCCGGATGAATAGCTATTTGGTTATAACCTGAATAACCATCTAGAAAGCAATAAAATTTCTGACCTGATAGTTTCTCAACAATTTGATCAATAAATGGTAAGGGGAAATGATCTTTTGAGGTAGCAGCATTCAATTTCCTGTAGTCAATACAAATTCTCCACCCGGTTACTGGCCGGGTAGCTACCTCGTTACCTGAGTCATCTTTAACAATTTGGATGCTCGCCTTTTTTGGTACGTTTGTGTAGGGCTCACCCAAGTACTGTCAGAGATTGCAAAGATGATACCTGCATCTAGCCATTTCAATACCTCCTTCTTGACTACCTCTCTCATGTTTGGGTTCAACCTTCGTTGGGCATCATGTGATGGTTTGACTTCCGGATCTGTGATGATTTTGTGCATAACAATTGAGGGGCTAATTCCTTTTAGATCCGCAATGGTCCATCCAATCGCCTCCTTGTTAGCAATCAACACTTCCATCAACGCACCTTCCTGTTCAATGGATAGATTAGAAGCAATAATAACAGGTAAAGTTTCATTCTTACCAAGAAAAGCATATTTTAAATGCTTTGGTAATTCTTTCAATTCAACTTGTGGTGGTTCTTGCAATGAAGGTTTCAACTCGGTGTCAATCTTCTCGGGTAGTGGCTCCACTTGAACCGACCATGGTGGTCGTTCACTCCTCATGGCCGCACTCATTATCTCCTTTTCTTCTTCCTCTAATTGCTTTTCAGTTTCCACTCTCAACCTGTCAAACATGAAACAATCCTCCATTGTGTTTTCCTCATCAACGACCATGTCGCATAGAGGTGTACACTCATCAATAATGTCGGCTATGTAGCATTCATCATTGATAGGAGGGTTAGTCATACCTGAAAATACATTAAGCCTCAACCTATTGTTACCAAATGTCATGTCAACCGTTCCCGTTTTGCAATTAATTTGAGCATTTGAAGTTGCCAAAAATGGTCGACCTAAGATAACCGTAGGTTGTTTGGTTTGATCTATGGAAACATAATCAAGTACTAAAAAGTCCACCGGATAATAAAAATTCTCAACTTTTACTATCACATCAGTAATTATCCCACAGGGAAGCTTGGGTGTTAAATCGGCAATACCACGGTGGTCTTAGCTTCTTGAAGCGGACCAAAGTCGTATTGGTCATACAAGCTACCCGGTAAAATACTTACACTAGCACCAAGATCCAAGAGTGCCCTTGTCATTTTGAATTCTCCCACTTGAAGAGATATAATGGGCGCTCCCGGGTCTTGTAGCTTAGGTGGAAGGGCACCCGAAAGAATAGAACTCACATTTTCAGTCAAATCAAGCTTTTTAGGGAATTTATGAGCTCTCTTTTGGGTATATAATTCTTTTAAATACTTAGCATATGAAGGAACTTGTTTGATTGCATCTAAAAGTGGTAAATTAATCTTCACTTGTTTAAAAATTTCCCATATTTCATCTTGTTGTGGACCTCTCTTCTTTACCACTTTTTGCAAGGGTGCCTTAAGAGCTTCGGGAAAAGGAACGATATTACCCTCTACCACCTTTTCCTTAGCCTTAGGAGTTTGTGTAACCTCAATGGGTTTGGTTTTAGATTTTTCAGAAAAATTTTCATTTTGACCCGTTTGGCTACTTTCACCCTCATCATCACTTTCATCAGTAACATCTTCCACCACCCCTTCAACAAATTGGGGTGGTGGTGGTTTAACACCATTGTCGACTAACTTACCACTACGCAAAGTAAGTTTATTAATTGATACCTCGCGTGTGTTTTTAGAATTTGAGCCTTGATGTTGTGGATTCACGGTTGTATCACTTGGCAATCTTCCACCGCTTCCCTTAAGTCGGCCCAAATCTTCGGCTAGTTGACCAACTTGCCTTGCGAGAGCTTCATGTGACTTATCTCTTACTTCATTTGCTCTCTTCATCTCCTTGATGTCATTGTTAGATTCTTTCACCATGTTCATAAGAGCATCTAACTTTGCACTCAACGAGTCATCTCCACCACCTTGGCTTCCCGATGGTCCACCTTGATTATTGTTGTAATTTCTTTGAAAGTTACCATCCCGATTGTAGCCTTGATTACCTCCCTGATTGTAGTTGTTCCTTTGGTAGCCACCTTGATTGAAGTTTCCCCCTTGATTGTTCCCTTGGCGGTTTTGATAACCTTGTCCACCTTGGTTGGCCGGTTGGAAGTTTGGGTTCATTTGGTTTGAAGGATTACCATACCTAAAGTTGGGATGGTTTCTCAAACCCGGATGGTAAGTGTTGGAGTTCATGTCAAAAGGCTTCCGGTCTCCATAAACTTGATTCACCTCTTCGGTTCCTTGAGCCATGTTTACTTGACAACTATCGGCTTTATGACCAATGTCCCCACATTCTTCACAAACCGCGAATTGAACTGCATTTACATCTTTCTTCTTCATGCGAGCTAACTCTCTTTCCAATGCGGCTATTCGATCCTTTGCACTTGAGTCAATGTCGGAGGTGGATTTTGGAATAGGGTGCTTTGCTTTCCTATCCGCGGATTCTTCGGCTCTTGAGTTCTTACTCATCCTTTCAAGGAATTCCCAATCCTCTTCCTCGGGGTTATTCAACAAGGTTCCATTGCTAGTAGACTTGAGGTATTTTCTTTCTTCTTTTGTCAATCCGTTCACAAAACTCTTCACTAGCTCCCAAAGCTCAATTTGGTGATGTGGACACTTTCTTATCAACTCTTTGAAACGAGTAAAAGCTTCATGAAGTGGTTCTCCAGATTGTTGTTGGAATGTCCGGATCTCGTCCCTCATTTCATCCGTTTTGGCCATTGAATAGTATTCGTCAAGGAAGACTTGTTGCATTTCTCCCCATGTTCGAATACTATTAGCCGGCAAGGTTAAAAACCATTGCTTTGCCTTGTCCTTCAATGAAAATTGGAACAATCTTAAACGCACCTCATCTTGTGAGAAGTTGTGTCCTCCAATCGTGCCACATATGTCGGAGAATTCGGATATATGTGTGTAAGGCTCCTCCGTTGACATGCCATGAAAGTGAGGTAAGATGTTGATGTAGTTGGGCTTGCAATCAAATGAACGCCTTCCCGGAATTGGTGGAACAATAGGAGAGACATTGTCCGATATGATGGGTCGGAACCTACCATTTACACCTTGTGTTCTAGCTCGTTGAGGTTGTTGACGTGGAGGACCATTCACTTCTTGATGCATTGGGTATCTTCTTTGTGGTCCTTGGTTAGCTACACCGACAAACTGAGGAATTTGGTTTGGGTTGGCATTCATGTTTGGATTCCTAAATTGGTTTTGTCTATGTTGACGGTTGTAGTTGTAGTTCTCATTCTCCATATACCCATGGTTCCATTCATCATAATTATCACCTTGGTAGCCATAATCACCAGCATACCCTCCTTCATTGTAGAACCCCCCATTGCCTTCATTTTCATACTCATAATCATCACTATCACCCGTGTGATAGGTGTGAACACTCACCCGTTCGGGTGATTGGTAAGATGGAACACTAAATGGCTCATCGTCATGAATGGCATTTCTTAGCTCATCTAAGTTTGGTGGGCCAAAATGACCCATGGGGTTTTGGTTCACATGTTCAAAAGTTGGGTTACTATGGATATGAGTTCGTCTACGGTTTGGGTTGGGGTTATGCTCATTAATAGGTGGTGGTGGTGGATTTTGTGGAATGCTGTGTTGTGGTAGGGGTCGGTTGTTACTACCTCCCTCCATTTGGTTGGCTCGGTTCCTTCTTGCAAAGCGTTCAATTTCCGGTTCAAACACCAACGGAGAGGTTCTTCCGGATGCTCTAGTATGCATGCACTACCTGTGATCTACACAAATAACACAACCAGCATAACAAGGGAAAAAGAATGATGCAAAAATAACCAAACACTTAAACAGAAAATTACAAACTAGTCAACACAATTCTATACACAAAGCGCACTACTCCCCGGCAATGGCGCCAAAATTTGACCGGCTTGTCGCGTGCACTAGTCAAAGATAGTATTTGTATAGTTCCTTAGTACCAAAACTAATGTAGCAAATGGTAAGAAGGGTGTCGAATCACAAGGAGTATGTGGTTTGTGTTTAGACTTGAATTGGACTAACAAATTAATTATGAAGCTTGCTATTTTGTTTATAAAAGATTTTATATGTTTACTTGAAATGGTGTTGAAACTTTGTCCAACACAAAGAAATGAGCAAAACAAAAATGGTTACTTAAGAATGATTAATAGAACTTGAGAACTTAGAACAATGGTTGACAATACTAAGTTTAATAACAAGGTTCACCCCCGGTTGATATCATAAAATTATGGTGCTACTAATCCAACTAATTTGCATCAAAGATGTGAGTCATGCTAACGAGTTCATCATTACAAGGCTTAGGTGTCAAGAATTGTCAACGTTAATTACGGACAATAATACACTTCATTACACATGAACATTCAAACTCTACATCTACATAGCACACATGACCAACTCCATTTCTCAAAGACAAATTTCATACTCATTCATGCAATTTGGGAATTCAAGTTAAGATCAAAATACTAACATAAATGTTTCAAGCAATCAAATACAAAACACAATGATGCAATTTAGTTTTCAAACGTTAACAAACCATAATCTTACAATATGAAAACCGGGGGAAAACCCAAAGAAGTTTAGCCTCTCATAGTTTTATGCACAAGAACAAGATTCAAAAGATAATTCATAACAACCAAATACATAACAAGGATCAAATTACCACAATATTCTGTTCTTCAACACAACCAAGAGTATCAACCAAAAGCTTGGCCAAAGAAAATCTTGAATCTCAAATACCCGAATGTGTTTTTGTTCCAAGAGAATGATGATGTTGTTCCAAGAAGATGATAATCAAAACAATGTTTTCCCATGCTTATATATCAAGATAAGCCAGCCAAAAGTTCCATATATTCTGCTAAAAATCATCACTTTTCCATCTATTCATCAAAAAGCACTCCACTTGTTATTTAAATATGTGAAACTACTTTCCAGGAATCACCCTACCGTAACTTACGGTATCTACCGTAAGTTACGGTAGGCACAAGATTGGTACGGTGGAAACCCTCTGCCATACGGTGGAAAAATGGGAGTTTGGGGGCCACCGTAATTTACGGTGGCTACCGTAAATTACGGTAGACCCCCACTTTTCTTGTTTTGTTCTTTCTTCCATCCTGTCTTGCGCCATCCCGTCGCGGTCCGTCCAAAGCTGCGTTCTCTCCTTATTAAGCTCCATAATGTGCCTGAAACAAAAGCAACTGCAGTTATCTAATTCAAGATAATTACATGATTAAAAGAGAGAATGTTACGCGTTTAATCATCATAAAGGGTTGTTCTTTGAACCACCCGTCAAAAGGCTCTAAACAACACCACCCCCTATGAAGCATTAAAAGGGAGAAAACCAAATCTCCACCATTTAAGGGTCTTTGGTTGTGTTGCGCATGTGAAAAGAGTGTAGCCACACTTGATGAAACTTGAAGATAGAAGTCAGCCCATGGTGCATCTAGGAGTTGAAACAAGGTCAAAGGCTTATAGACTCTATGATGTTGAAAATGGGAAAATGGTTGCGAGTAGAGATGTTTAGTTTGAAGAAGGAAGAAAATGGAATTGGTCATCCTATATGCAACAACAGGTAAGGAATGGGTCAGATTGGGTGAGCTTTACTATAAGGAATTAGTCTCTACATGAGAACAATCAATATAGTGGAGTGGAGACAAGAGAAGCTTCAGACTGTGAACCATCAAGAGATAGGTCCACACCTGAACCACAACCTGAACTGAGAAGGTCAGATGGGAGATCAGTCTTACCATCATGGTTCAGTGACTTAATTATGGAAGGAAGGGGTCTCAGAAGCTCAGGTGTTCAAGATGAGTCAGAAGACCATAATCAAGATAGCATTGAGCTGCCACTAGCACAGGCAGGAGAGCCTATGTCATACCTTGAGGCAACAAAGGATAAAAGGTGGAAAGAAGCTATAAATGAAGAAATTAAAGCCATAGAAAAGAATGAAACTTGGGAACTCATGGAACAGCCAGTGTATGCAAGACCCATTGGGTTGAAATAGGTGTATAAACTGAAGAAAGATGCAGAAGGAAATATGATAAAACACAAAGCAAGGCTGGTTGCAAAGGGCTATATGCGACAGCAGGTGTGGATTTTGAAAAAGCATTTGCACCTATTGCACGAATTGAAACCATTAGGTTGCTATTGGCTTTGACAACAAGAATGATGTGGAAGGTGTATCACCTAGATGTAAAGGCAACTTTTCTACATGGCAAGTTGAATGAGGAGGTATATGTTCTACAACCACAGGGTTATGAAGTAAAAAGGGAAGAACATAAAGTGTATAAGTTTACAAAAGCACTTTATGGTCTCAGACAAGCTCCAAGAGCCTGGAACAAATGACTAGATGAAGTGTTAAAGGAACTAGAGTTCAAAAGATGTCAGAGAGAGGCGTAATGTATGTGAGATCAAAGGTGAACTCTTACTTATTATTGAAGTGTATGTGGATGACTTGATAGTGACTGGAAATGATCCAGGAAGGTTGAAGAGTTCAAGTGTCAGATGAGAATGAATTTCAAACTTACAGACCTTGGTTTATTATGTTACTACTTGGGAATTGAAGTGTCACAAAGACAGGATAGGGTCTGTATTAAACAGGCTGGTTATGCTGCAAAACTTGTTCAGCTGGCTGGAAATAGGTGGGTGTAATGAGACTAAGAGTCCAATAAACCAGGATTAAAGTTGGGAAAGGAGTCAGCTGGAGCTGAGGTGGAACCAATTGAGTATAGAAAGCTGATTGGATCATTAAGGTATCCAACTCAGACCAGGCCAGATATTATGTATTCAGTCGGTTATATGAGCCGGTTGAAACACATTATAAGGTATGTTAAAGGGGCAATGCACTATGGCATCAAGTATAGTAGTGCAGGTAATGAAGGGTGGGTCGGGTATAATGATAGTAATTACTCAACCGGAGAACTTGATAGGAAGAGTACATCAGGTCAGTTTCGTGGAATTCTCAGAAGCAAACAGAGTTTATGACAGCAACTACTGCTGCTTGTCAATCATTGTGGTTGCATGGTGTACTTAAAGAAGTAACTAGAAAGGAACACGAAGTTGTTGTGCTGAATGTAGACAATCGGTCTGCTATAGCATTGATGAAAAATCCTATTTTTCATGGTCGTTCGAAACATATTGATGTTATGTACCATTTTATTCGGGATTGTATAGAGAATAACAAAATTCGAGTTGAGTTTGTGTGTGGAAGTAGACAAAAGGCTGACATTTTGACCAAGGCTCTTCCTAGAATGAAATTTGCGGAGATGAGATCGATTCTTGGTGTAGAAGATTTACAGTATGAATCTTAGAATTAAGGGGAGATTGTTAGTGTAATTCCCAGGTTGTTAAAAGTTTGGTGTTATAGCGATATATGTTTGTAACTCTAGGGACTAGATTTTGTAATTTTCTTAATTGTTTGTTACGGGTAGTTATAAGTAGTTGATGGTGTAATTATCCATGATCATCACAAATTCATTTTCAATAATATTACTCTGATCATCCGATCATCGTTTTAGTTCATCTTCTTGATATCCATTTATATTCATGACATAGGGATACTCGGTGCATACTAGTGTAAAAATAAAGGTTTTAAGGGCGTTTTGGTGTGCACCAACCTTGGTCCAAGCTAAAAGTGGAAGAATGGGGCTTGTGCAACAACTAGAAGCACTCAAATAACTCACACAATGTGACAACTGGCCTCAAGGTCACTATTCGAACCCTAACTTACTTGCATCATCACCCGTCTTATGAGTACTAATAATAGAAACAATCTAACTCTATTAGTGAATTTAGAATCATCAATTGCAATTTATTTGCATTTCCATGATTTTATGTGATTTTTGTGAATTTTAGTTAGTTTAAGTTTTACCGTTTTGAAATTACTGTCCTGGAAAAGTCAATTAGTCACCCTTATAATGAAATCAATTTATTATTAAAACAATTAAAATGTGTGCATACACACACTTAATTTTCGGCTTAAGACATGCATGTGCATGCATAACACTTAACAATTAACTAAACCTTACCATCTAAAATACTACACCACACAACAAATTAATACTACATAATATTAATTTACATTTAAAATTTAAAACAAAAACACCTCACCAGAGGCATAAAGCGGCCGCCCCCTTCCCTCCACTCTCCTCTCTTCTACACCACCCCTCTCCACCACTCACCACACACCCTCCTCTTCCCCACTCCCATTACATGCAATTTATCACCAACACTCCACCCTCATTCCTCCTCTCTCTCTCTCTCTCTCGGATTTTCTCTCCAGAAAAACACATACACACCCACGGTTCCAAGCATTTTCAGCAGCATATTTCGAAGAACAAGCATAAGCAACCATCGGCCAAGCTTAAAACCACAAGGAAGTGAAGGTTTGTGAGCTTTTGGTGCTTGGATCTTGGAAGTTCATGGTTTCCAGCACTTGTTCGAGATTCTACAGCTTTGTCCAAGGATTTCCAGACCATTCTTGATCATCTACACTCTCCAAAACGTGAACAATACCAAGTGTAAGCTTCATGTCACCCGAAAATGGTCATTTCATGTGCTTTCTTCACTTTCCTTCTAAAATCACCTCCTTTCTTTGTTGTAGCAGAAACACGACACCATCACCTTGTTCTTGAGGAGATTTTAACTTCACAAAAGGTACCTCACACGTTATATTGGTCATTCTTGAGGTGGAAACCGATTTCCACCATGAAAACCCTCTTTTTGGGTGTTTTGCACCACCTAACTTGCACATCTTGTAACCTTTTGAAGAAAAACTTATAATCTGATTGTTAATGGTTCATAAGACTCCTAATAACCTGTTTTGAAAGTCACAAAGGGTATACACCATAAACATGCGGTTATAGCATGAGTTACACCTTAGAAAACCTTCATTTTACATGAAATAACACTATTTAAGCACTTGTTTGAAAACCCTCTCAAACAAGGATCATAACCTGCACAAGAACAACTTTTAAACACCTTATTAATCTGATTTTGAAGTTAAGAGAGATTTTGGTAATGTTTAAACTCAAGTTATAATGATTTACACATGTGGAATGGTCGGTTATGGCATTATCACTATATTTATAGTTTATTGATGTGTTGAACAACTAGGCCGTGAGTTTGGTACTGGATTTCAGAAATTTTTGATGAATATTAAGTGTGTGATAAATATTTAATATCTGGAAATTAAAGACATGTTAAAATTAGACCATTTTAGTCACTTTCGGGACCCGAAAACATGGAAAAACCACTTAAAAATAAGAGAGTTAGGAATTTAACTTTTTAAAGAGAATTCCAGGCTCAAAAATGGATAATAAATGGTTCTGGAACTAATGGGTTGATTAAATAGTCAATAAGGTAAGTTAAATGGGTTTTTAGTTAAAAACGGGTATTAACCGGGAGACGTTTTTGGGGAAAATCTAAGAAATATGGGTGTAGAGAAAAAATTTATAAAAACCATGTTATTTCAGTAAGATAAGTAGGAAAATAACTTATAAAGTAGAAAAATTGGTCAAACGAACCATTCGGGCAGGTATGGTGCACTGGTTTGGGGCTCAGTTCTTCCTTCGGGAATAACCGGCAAAACACAACTTTAGAACAGGCTAACCGGGACTGAGTGCAGGGTTGATTATGATACTCCCATGATATTGAAACTATGATTCTTTCCTTTTTATCAAATGAGAATTTTGTTAAGTACATTTGTTTCTAAACTTTATGCACTGGAATTCACCAACTTTTTAGTTGACATAATTTCTTTTGAGCATGTTTCAAGTAATCCATGAAGAGACCCTAGCTGTTATTAAAGACCTAGACTTGTCCCCGTGACCATGGCATTGGCTTATTTCACTTAAGGAACAATTTGAACAATTGGAAATTTTTGTTAAACAATACGATTTGTCTCTATGTTGGTTGTATAACTCATTTGGGGTCTAGATCTGTTTCTAGTCCCGGTATTTTTTGAAAACTTTAAATGCCATGTGATATTCTATCCTTTGAGCTCTTGTATTGGTTTGTTTCCGCTGCCATATATTGTTCCTAGTCTATGACGTCCCACCCTACATGGGCCCGAGGTGTGACGGATTGGTATCAGAGCCAAAGGTTGTAGAGAAGTTGGGAATACCATAGTAGACCTTAGGGTACAACCCTGATACCCTAGGACTGTCCTTGTGGGATGTGTTGGAATGATCGGGTTGGGAAAATTGGTGATTACCCTCGATCAACGTAATCATGAATTTACCAGACGTGTAATTTCCATCATGAACCTTTAGGTAATGTTTGGACTTTTCTGATTCACGTTGATGATTTTGAAACTTACTTTAAAAGGGGGATTTAAATGACTTCTATGGTGAACTATGCTATCTGACACTATTTAAAGATACTATTGACTCAATATCATTGATAAATGATGTATTGGGATATCTGATACTATTTGATGAGACTATTGATTTTGATATCACTGACAAATGATATGTTGGAATATCTGATGCTACTGCCATTACTACTATTACTAGTACTATCATTATAACCATGAGCTATGAGAAACCGTTTCCTTACAGGACACAAAGACTATGGCTGATAAAGGTAAGGTGCCTGCACACCCTGATAATGAGACTGCTCCTATTGGGACCCTTAGAAGGGCGAAGCCTCAGACTAAATATGAGGCATATCTCCGAAGATGCGGACACCCAGGATGGATATCCGTTACATCGGATGACACTGAAGCTTCTGAGGACTCTTCCTCAAACAACACCTTCCAGGAGCCGGACGCGCTCCCACTCTCCACACCTTGCTGCTTCTGCCCACTCGCCTATCCCACCTATCGGGAATAGGGGTGCACGTGTTGTCACCCGTCCATACAAGAGTGCTAGGCCTGGACCTTCAGTCTCGTTTAGGATGCCACCTCCTCCTCCACCACCTGTTAGGACTCCTATACCTGCACCACCGCCGTATGACCCACTCCGACGCCACCCACATGATGAGCTCTAAATGTCATCGAGGCATGGTATGTATGACGGCCCTAGCGTGCTGGCTAGTGATAGGTACTCCCAGTCTAGCCGTCGGGCAAGTGACGTAGGACCCTTTGATGCAGCACTGGATGAGATCTTGAAGACCGTCCGTCTCCACGAGCTGACTCTTCAGCACGCCACCCGGACCTCCCAGTCTGCTCAATTCCAAGCTATGATGGCTTCACATAGGGTGCAATGATTGGAACAGGAGCAGAAGAAGAACTCAGGATGGCTTGGATGGCTGAAGAAAAAGTGGATGTGAGAGCAGGGATAAGAAGTGGGACTATCTGTCTTTAGATAGTTGAAGGAAACTATCTCGATTAATATTTGATACTATTATTATTACTATTATGGGGGTGATGGCACCTTCCAAATTGTAAGAGCATGGCTCTGATTCAACTTGCTTGCTGATACTACTATCTCTATTTAACTATGAAGCTACTTGTTTGGAATTAGGTTATTGGACTATTTATATTAATTTGCATTGTGTTAAGTTATGCTTTGAAATTTGTTTGTGCCCATTCTGATTGATTGCCTAAACTGCTATGATATACTTTGAATTAAACCTTGTAAGAATCACATAGTGGGTTGTATATAAATACATACATATATATATATATATATATATATATATATATATATATATATATATATATATGTACACCACGATCTCTCCTCCTGAGGCGAGACATAATAGGGTAATGATGCATGAGCTATTCGAAACAAATTTTGAGATGCTAAACAAATCTATCTGTGATACTATCAGAATGCCAACTAGGAGGGGAACATGATTTGGGAGGCGAGGAGCTACAAAGGGCCGCCATGAGGAGGCCAGGCAAACGGGAAACTAACCTACCCCACCGGGAACTCCCCGCAGGGAAAATGCTAATCAAGAAAATGATGAGAGGATGGCTAACCTAGTAGCACAACAGATTGCTAACGCCATCTCGACCATTATCGCTCAAATCAATGCTGATCGGAGTAATACTAATGGAAATGATGGACCTGGGAACAACGAGGACCACAACGAAGAAGTCGAAGCGATAAGGAATGGATGCTCCTATAAGACCTTTATGGCATGTAAACCCAAGGACTTCTATGGCACCGAGGGTGCTATAGAGACTTACAGATGGATTGACGAGATGGAAGCTGTTTTGGATATCAGCGAATGCAAAATGGACCATATGGTGAGATTCGCTTCTCAATCACTGAAAGGATCGGCATTGGAGTGGTGGAAGTCGATCACTCAAGCACGTGGAAGGAATGCTGCAAATCGAATAAGCTGGACCGAATTCAGAGAGCTGTTAACCAAAAGTATTGCCCCATCAATCAACTTGAGAAGCTAGAGTCAGAATTCTTGAGTCTGGAAATGAAAGGTCCCAACTACACGGAGTACATCAATAATTTCTTAGCCCTATCTCGATTGGTTCCCCATCTGGTGACACCTGAATCTAAAGGTGTAGCACGTTTCATCTCCGGGTTACATCCTAGAGTTAGGGGAATGATCCGCTCCTCCAAGCCTTTGACCCTACAAGCTGCGGTTGACCTTACCAGTAGTTTGACTGATGACATAGTTAGGGCTGGATGGACCAAGCAAACTAGGGCTGATGAAAAGAGGAAGTCTGTTGGTGAGAAAAGAATGTGGTTTGAAGTAAAGAGAGCAATTGGAAGTAGTAGCGGGTCAGGTAGAAAGAGTTTCGAAGGTGCGAGGTGCGAAGATCAGGGAAGCAAGACCCGGAGACTGTACTCGGGGACAAGCCCGTTTTGCAACTAGTGCAAACTACACCATCAAGGGGAATGTAACCCGATGCCCTGTTTCAGATGCAAGAGAACATGTCATTTAATCAAGGACTGCACCTACGCACCAGGAAAACAATGCTATGAATGTGGGGATCCAGGGCACATGAGGAATAAGTGTCCTAAGCTGGGTAGAGACAAGGATGCCAAGCCCAACAAGCCTAAGGGAAGAGCATTCGTGATGGATCCAGCTGGAGCTCGAAAGGAACCTGATGTTGTTAACGGTACGTTCATTGTAAACAACCATCCTGCTACTGTTTTGTTCGATACTGGAGCGACTGCTAGTTTTGTCTCTAGTGCTTTTAGATCTTTGATTGACTTAGATGCGTGTACCTTAACTGTTGAATTAGCTGACGGTAACATTTTAGAAACTAATGAAGTCATCAAGGATTGCTCATTAAAACTAAAAGGAAATACATTTAGAATAAATCTGATGCCCATTAAGTTAGGAGGAGTCGATGTGGTTGTTGGTATGGATTGGCTAGCTAAGCATAGAGTCGAAATCGTATGCGATGAACGCCTACTCAAGATACCATTAAACGACAAGGAAGTGCTAGTGGTACAAGGCGAAAGGAGTAACACTTTATACCCCATGATATCCTATGTAAAAGCTACCAAGAGCTTAATGAAGGGATGCTCAGCTTTCACAGACTACGTGATGAAGACCAAAGAGGAAAAGAAGATTGTAGATATCCCAGTGGTTTTTGAATACCCAGAAGCGTTTCCGGAAGACCTACCGGGACTTCCCCCGAGTCGACAAGTTGAGTTCCAAATAGATTTGCTGCCTGGCGCTGCACCAGTAGCCAAGGCGCCGTACCGACTCACCCCTCCTGAAATGAAGGAACTGATGATGCAAATTCAAGAACTACTTAACAAAGGATTCATACGACCAAGTGTCTCTCCATGGGGTGCCCCGGTGCTATTTGTGAAAAAGAAGGATGGAACCTTACGTATGTGCATTGACTACCGGGAATTAAAGAAGCTAACCATAAAGAACCGTTACCCTCTTCCGAGGATAGACGATCTATTCGATCAACTACAAGGAGCAAGTTATTTCTCCAAGATAGATTTGAGATCCGGTTATCACCAACTGAAGATAAGAGAAGAAGACATACCCAAGACGGCCTTCCGAACTAGGTATGGACACTATGAGTACTTAGTCATGCCCTTTGGACTGACTAATGCACCAGTAGCGTTCATGGACCTCATGAACCGTGTATGTCGCCCTTATCTCGACAAGTTTGTGATCGTGTTCATAGACAACATCCTGATCTACTCCAGTAGTAAGGAAGAGCACGAAAAGCATCTCAGGCTAATTCTTGAGCTACTCAAGAATGAGCAACTATATGCCAAATTTTGTAAATGTGAATTCTGGATGTGAGAGATTCAATTCTTAGGGCATGTGTTGAATGAGAATGGGATTCAAGTCGACCCTTCCAAGATTGAGGCCATAAAGAATTGGAAAATTCCTGAAACTCCCACTGAGATAAGGCAATTCCTAGGATTGGACGAATACTACTGACGATTCATAAAGGACTTCTCGCGCATTATGCAACCCTTGACCGCACTGACTAAGAAGAACAAAACCTTTGTGTGGGAACAAGAGCAAAATGAAGCATTTGAAAAGCTTAAGGAAAAATTGTGTAGTGCTCCTGTCCTTGCCCTCCCAGAAGGAGTCGAAGATTTCGCAGTCTATTGTGACGCCTCGCGTCAAGGGCTGGGATGCGTGCTAATGCAATGCAACAAGGTCATTGCCTATGCATCTAGACTGCTAAACGATTACGAGAAGCACTATACTACGCACGATCTGGAATTGGGTGCCGTGGTGCTTGCTCTCAAAATGTGGAGGCACTACCTCTATGGCACGAAGTGCATCATTTACACCGACCATAGAAGCTTACAACACATTCTTGACTAAAAGATGCTAAACATGCATCAGAGAAGATGGGTTGAGTTGTTAAACGACTACGAGTGTGAAATCCGTTATCATCCCGGTAAGGCCAATGTTATGGCAGATGCGTTGAGCTGAAAGGAGAGAGAAAAGCCTCTTCGTGTACGAGCCTTAAGGATAAGGGTGTACACCGACCTTATGGTAAGGCTGAAAGAAGCTCAAAGTGAAGCGTTAAAGGAAGAAAATTTAGCAGGAGAAGCTTTGACAGGAATGGAGAAGCGGTTAGAGAGGAACGATGATGGTACATATAAATATGAGGGGAGAACATGGGTGCTGAAGTACGGGGAGATTAGAGAGGTAATCCTCGATGAAGCACACAAATCTAGGTACTCGGTTCACCCCGGAAGCGACAAAATGTACCAGGACCTAAAGGCACTTTTCTGGTGGCCTGGAATCAAGAAAGCAATCGTTGTTTAAGTCGGAAAGTGTCTAACCTGTGCCATGGTAAAAGCTGAAAACCAAAAACCGGCAGGGACGTTGCAACAGCCCGAAATCCCAAAATGGAAATGGGAAAACGTCACGATGGATTTTATTACAAAGTTACCCAGAACGTTTAGAGGTCATGATGCTATTTGGGTAATAGTTGATAGGCTAACTAAATCAGCTCACTTCTTGCCAATTCGAGAAGACTACGACCAGTCAAAACTGGCTCAACTGTATATCGATGAAATAATAACTAGGCATGGTGTGCCACTATCGACAATCTCCGACCGTGATAGCCGTTTCACTTCTCGTTTTTGGAAATCACTCTAGCAGGCCTTAGGAACCCGTCTGGATTTAAGCACTGCTTACCACCCACAAACTGACGATCAGAGCGAAAGGACCATTCAAACTTTAGAGGATATGCTGAGAGCTTGCGTGATTGACTTTGGTGGGAACTGGGATAACCATCTCCATTTGATGGAGTTCTCCTATAATAACAGTTATCACGCAAGTATCAAGGCAGCTCCGTATGAGGCTCTCTATGGTAGGAAATGCCGATCACCATTGAGTTGGAATGAGATTGGTGATAGCCAAGTATTGGGACCCGACATCGTGTTGGAGACCACCGATAAGATTTTCAAAATCAAGGAGCGTCTACGGGCAGCAAGGGACCGTCAGAAGAAATACGCTGACATGAGATGAAAGCCATTAGAGTTTCAAGTGGGTGACAGGGTAATGCTGAAAGTAGCACCATGGAAGGGAACCGTGAGGTTCGGAAAGAGAGGAAAGTTAAGCCCGAGATACATTGGACCATTCGAAATACTTGCAAGAATTGGCCCTGTGGCTTAGAAATTAAAACTGCCTCAGAAGTTGAGTTACATACACGACACCTTCCATGTGTCAAACTTGAAAAAGTGCATGGTAGACAAAACCCTGGAGCTACCATTGAAAGAAGCAAAAATCAATAACAAGCTGAACTTCGTGGAAGAGCCTATAGAGATCACGGACCGCTTGGTCAAGCAACTCAGGCTGAGCCGCATACCCAACGTCAAGGTTAGATGGAATTCGAAACGAGGACCTGAGTTCACTTGGGAGTGAGAAGATGAGATGAGAAAGAATTATCCACATCTCTTCAAACCCACCCGTTCAGATTCTTATCGAAGCTAAAATTTCGGGATGAAATTTCCTAAACGGTGGGAGAATGTGACAACCGGCCTCAAGGTCACAATTCTAACCCTAACTTACTTGTATCATCACCCGTCTTATGAGTACTAATAATAGAAACAATCTAACTCTATTAGTAAATTTAGAATCATCAATTGCAATTTATTTGCATTTCCATGATTTTATGTGATTTTTATGAATTTTAGTTAGTTTAAGTTTTACCTTTTTGAAATTAGTGTCCGGGGAAAGTCAATTAGTCACCCTTACAATGAAATCAATTTATTATTGAAACAATTAAAATGTGTGCATACACATACTTAATTTTCAGCTTAAGAATTGCGTGTGCATGCACAACACTTAACAATTAACTAAACCTTACCATCTAAAATACCACACTACACAACAAATTAATACTACATAATATTAATTTACATTTAAAATTTAAAACAAAAACACCTCACTAAAGGCCAAAAGCGGACGCCCCTTCCCTCCACTCTCCTCTCTTCTACACCACCCCTCTCAACCACTCACCACACACCATCCTCTTCCCCACTCCCATTATATGCAATCTATCACCAACACTCCACCTCATTCCTCCCTCTCTCTCTCTCAGATTTTCTATCCAGAAAAACACACACACACCTACGGTTCCAAGCATTTTCAGCAGCATATTTCGAAGAACAAGCATAAGCAACCATTGGCCAAGCTTAAAACCACAAGGAAGTGAAGGTTTGTGAGCTTTTGGTGCTTGGATCTTGCAAGTTCGTGGTTTCCAGCACTTGTTAGAGATTCTACAGCTTTATCCAAGGATTTCCAAACCATTCTTGATCATCTACACTCTCCAAAACGTGAACAATACCAAGTGTAAGCTTCATGTCACCCGAAAATGGTCATTTCATGTGTTTTCTTCACTTTCCTTCTAAAATCACATCCTTTCTTTGTTGTAGCAGAAACCCGACACCATCACCTTGTTCTTGAGGAGATTTTAACTTCACAAAAGGTACCTCACACGTTATATTGGTCATTCTTGACGTGGAAACCGATTTCCACCATGAAAACCCTCTTTTTGGGTGTTTTGCACCACCTAACTTGCACATCTTGTAACCCTTTGAAGAAAAATTTGTAATCTGATTGTTAATGGTTCATAAGACTCCTAATAACTTGTTTTGAAAGTCACAAAGGGTATACACCATAAACATGTGGTTATAGCATGAGTTACACCTTAGAAAACCTTCATTTTACATGAAATAACACTATTTAAGCACTTGTTTGAAAACCCTCTCAAACAAGGATCATAACCTGCACAAGAACAACTTTGAAACACCTTAATAATCTGATTTTGAAGTTAAATGAGGTTTTGGTAATGTTTAAACTCAAGTTATAATGATTTACACATGTGTAATGGTCTGTTATGGCATTATCACTATGTTTATAGTTTATTGATGTGTTGAAAAACTAGGCCGTGAGTTTGGGACTGGATTTCAGAATTTTTTTATGAATATTAAGTGTGTGATAAATGGTTAATCTCTGGAAATTAAAGACATGTTAAAATTAGACCATTTTAGTCACTTTCAGGACCCGAAAACATGGAAAAACCACTTAAAAATAAGAGAGTTACGAATTTAACTTTTTAAAGAGAATTCCAGGCTCAAAAATGGATAATAAAGGGTTCTGGAACTAATGGGTTGATTAAATGGTCAATAAGGTAAGTTAAATGGGTTTTTAGTTAAAAACGTGTATTAACCAGGAGACGTTTTTGGGGAAAAACTAAGAAATATGGGTGTAGAGCAAAAATTTATAAAAACCATGAAATTTCAGTAAGATAAGTGGGAAAATAACGTATAAAGTAGAAAAATTGGTCAACGAGCTTCTAAACGGTCAAATTCGGTTAAAAACGTGTTTTAACGGGTTAAACGCAAAAAACGAGGCTTTCAACTTTCAGAGGCAAAAATTTCCTAATCAAAGGACTTGGAACTAAGAAAAATGTCTTTAAAATGTTATCTACTGGTCTAAGACTTAAAAACATAAAAGTTCATAATTAACCGTTAAAACCCTTCGGTTTTACCGTGACCGGGAACGTTAAACAGATAGGTATTAAACCGAACCTATAATCTAAAACTTTGTGTACACTGACTTAATAATAATTTAATTTAACTTGAAGAAACTAATTTTTGGTTATAAAAGTCATCTAGTACAAGAAACCAAACTTGAGGGTAGAAACTGTCAATTTTGAAACTTGAGGGACTAAATTGTAAATTTTCCAAAATTTCATAACCGACTCATATGAGCCTGATAATCACTTAAACAATATTTTTTTAGCCTTTATCATTAACTTAATGGTGTAACATCCTAAATTACATAAGAAACCAAGACTTTCCATAAAATGAAACTTTTTATACAAACCCTAATCGAATCAAAGACGAATCCGAAAACTAAGCCTTTGACACACTTTATACACTTTGATTGAGTTTAGAGCAGTAGCTTACCACATAATATTGATGCTAGGGTGCTAGGCTTGAGACATTCCCGACACACGAAGAGTTATTTTGCCTAACACCTAAGGTGAGTTCTAGTGATCCCTTTTTACTACTGCTTTGGGATGAAACATGCTATGTTATTCATAAACTATAATTGTGCTTTACTTGGTGATTGTATGTGGGATTTATGGTTACCTGCTGATACTTATATCATGATCATTAATTTTTCGTGAACCGCTTGTTTTACGTGGATAGATGTATTTGGGGAATCCCCCACACACACTGGCTCCCGCTACAGGGAGGTACCCCACTGAGATCCTGAGGGGTCGCTTGTGGCATGTGACAGGTTTTGTTAAGAAACTATGGTGCCATTCGGGCAGGTATGGTGCACTGGTTTGGGGCTCAGTTCTTCCTTCGGGAATAACCGGTAAAACACAACTTTAGAAGAGGCTAGCCGGGACTGAGTGCAGGGTTGATTATGATACTCCCACGATATTAAAACTATGATTCTTTCCTTTTTATCAAATGAGAATTTTGTTAAGTACATTTGTTTCTAAACTTTAAGCACGGGAATTCACCAACTTTTTAGTTGACACAATTTCTTTTTGAGCATGTTTCAGGTAATCCATGAAGAGACCCTAGCTGTTATTGAAGACCTAGACTTGTCCCCTTGACCATGGCATTGGCTTATTTCACTTAAGGAACAATTTGAACAATTGGAAATTTCTGTTAAACAATACAATTTGTCTCTATGTTGGTTGTATAACTCATTTGGGGGCTAGATCTGTTTCTAGTCCCGGTATCTTTTGAAAACTTTAAATGCTATGTGATATTCTCTCCTTTGAGCTCTTGTATTGGTTTGTTTCCGCTGCCATATATTGTTGCTAGTCTGTGACGTCCCACCCTACCTGGGCCGGGGTGTGACACACAATCTGCTGGAATATTCCATTTTTGAACAAATGGGTGAGAGTTTGCAAGAACAAGTGTAGAAATCTTAAGAAAAGCCCTATATCCCGTTACCTTGATGCCTTGAGGATCGCCACAAGCCCTTCAAAATCCTTTGGATTCAGCCTTTAGATGAAAGATTTGCAGATTTCGTGAGCTTGTTCGTGATTTTTGAGAGATCGAGAAAGAAAAATGAGTGTAGAGAGTGTGTAGTAGAGATGGTTGAGTGTGAGTGTGCTATTGGTAAAATGAAAAAAAATGGTTATGGGGAAGGGTTGCCTCGGCTGGAACAAAAGAAAAGAGAGGAAAGGTTGGTCAATGAAGATTTTGAAACCTTGGATTAAAATCGTTATTTACGTTAAACCACATGGATCAAAAGTGAAGTTTACCCATTATTTTATATAACAACTGATATGTGTATCTGAATTTTGTTAGTGTTGGTAGAGTACATTTTTTTAGGAGTCATATAGTTCATCTTTCAACCATTCATAAACCATTTTTAAAGTGCTGAGACAAGTATAATGTTTGTCTTTTGCTAAGTTTCGTGTGCTTCTTTTGGTGCACCCTTTAAAACATCTTCAGGTCTTCGGATACAATTAATCATGGCCATTTCTTCGGCATACCCGTGGTAAACTGAATCGAGAATGGATTTTGTAATTGGCTAAATTGGGTTTGATCGTGCAGTATTGAAATTGTTAGGAGTTGGCTTGAGATGACAGATTAAGTTGGGATGACAAGTTGAAATTCTCAGTGTTTGTAAGGTTGTCATAGGCTTGACAAATAAGTTGACCCTTCAACAGTTTAAATAATGTTCAAATGTCACAGGTAGGTATCGGGTTAGTGAACCCACAAAAACCATCTTTCAAGGGACATGAAGTATTGTTAAATTCCAATTATGGGGTAAAATATGTCAAAAAATCGAGTAGAATGGTGTGATAGATTGATTTATAGAAGATTGACTCAAATAGACACATTTGGTGATTATTGTTAAAGGAGATGCATGATATTATGAAACAATTTAGTGGTTATGATAGAACATGTGTTGTTCGATAGATCTCACTGGTCATTGCATGAATGTAGTGTTTGTTTTTCTTTTTCTTTAATGAAGTATGATGGTTTATTAGCAATGAAAAGCCAAAAAAAAAAGTATAATGCAACTGTAAACATATGTTTTTCTAACGTCGTAAAAGCATCAATTGATTCGTCATGGTAGAGAAGAAAAACGGCGCATGGACCGTACTCGAGCTTCGGATCAATGCCCCCAGAAGCAAGGAACCCTTGTTGATTCTGAACTTCGTTCGCGAAGTCACCGGACTTTTGACGGGCCAGCCCTTTTTATGCACCGTTTTCCCAAAGAAGCTTTGCTCCACAGAATGCTTTGTGAATAGCCCTCTCTGTCTCATACCGATACCTGTCAGATTCCATAGCTAATGAATCTCTTTCTTTTTCAACTCTTTTGAATCCAATCTTGAACGTTCAGTTAGGCATTCACAAATTCACTTCTCTTTCAAGTTCCAATAAGATTGTTATGCTCGTGGTGACTTCTCAGATCAAAGAATCAAAGAAAGAAGGTTGAAGTTTCATAAAGCAAGCACCTCTTTCCAGCCTTAGTCAAATAGCCACCGGAGGCAAGACTAACAACCGAGAAGCCGGTCTCTCAGCTGATAGCTCATCGGATCATGCAGCTCCTGATCTGGTCATAGAAAGAAGGTGACATGCAACTGTAAACACCGTGCTTCATTCAGGTTGTTCGTTCTTCTTTATATTTAAAGTCTAATTTTCTTTTTTAAATTTTACTTATGATCAAGGTGTTATTAGCATTCTTCTATTGATTGTAGCATGTGATTGGTTTTTTGTTCTATATGAAATCCCCTCTTCTTTCTTCTATGATTTGGGTTGCGATTGTTCTTGCATGTACCTGCCATTTGTTTTTGCATTCATCTATTTATGTATTTGGTTAACTTTCTTCCTGATTTGTTTAGGTATTCTCTCGCACATAAGTATTTGTACACTGAATGCTGGCTGATTTTCAGTTCATGTTACCCTTTTTTTTTAATTGCATTGCGCAACTTCAGTGTTCGGTAAAGAGTTTGTTTTGATGTTGAGACTTAAAGTTCTTGGTTTCGTTTTTTGGTTGAGGTTTTATTAAATCTTCATTGTTATTTCGGGTATTGTTTAATATGTTTTCTTAGTTCGATAGTTTGCTTTGTTTTCTTTTAAGATATTTGCTATCTTTGTTTTGTTTTCATTTAAAATTTTTGCTATCTTTTTCCCCTTTTTTGGTTTCTGAATGGTCTGTGTTGGAGTGCTTTGAATTTCTTTTATTTTTGATGACTGCAACATACTGAGGATTGTGTTGTTGATAAAAACAAACAAACAAACATATCCAGCAATCCCACTTAAAAACAGAGTCTGGAAGGAGTAAGTGGTGACGAGTCTTTACTTTATCTTGAGAGATCTAGAATCCTTCCAAAGAGACCCCCGACTCGAGAACGATAGCAAGCAGATTGTATTGTTGATAAGGATTATGTTATTCTTTCTTCGTATTGAATTTGACTATTGGAATTCAATTGAACTAACAAAGACCAGGTTGTTGACTTTTTGCAAGATAAAGATATAAAATAGTATTGCTATCAATTCCATAACCAAAATCAGGTGCAATTTCCATTTTTGGTGTGAACTGTCGATGCTAGCATTTGATTAGAGATATCCATTTTTTTGTCTTGCTGGTCTTTCAACTTTCATACATGATTTTTCTTAATTTAGCAAATAACTAATGTTGCAGACATTATTTATAAAACTATTTTTCTTAAACTAAGGAATTATAATTGGTATGATTGAATCAATTTTGAATTACACTATCAGATTCCATAGCTACTGATCAAATTATGTTACGATCAAATAGCTGTAGATATAGCAGTAGAAATATATCAGAAAGATTTTGGCTATATGTTAATGTGTGCTACACTTTCTTTTGTAGTGTCAGTTCATGTGGTTCAAGTGATTTAATGCTTAAGTTTGTTTCTTTTGTTTGCAGAATTTGGTTTTGCTTGGCTGAAGATTTAATTCTAGGCAAGTGGGATCCAAGGTATTTTTTTAGTAATGATCTTGTTAAAAGATTAAAAGGCAAGCTCTTTGTGGATCAAGGAAAACACTATTTAATTGTAGAAAAAACAGACGTGTGAAAAGATTGGGGAGAAGGTCAAAATTGAGACTTATTGAAGACAGGTGAAAGAAACAATTATTTTCTCAATATGAGTTTCTATAGTAACATATGTTACGGTAGTTGTTTTAAAAAATAGATTTTTAATGGGATAACTGGAACATAGTTAACAAAATGACTCGTTTTAAGCCATGCTTTTCATTTCGACTCCCATACTATTTGACAACAGTTGATGGTACATTATCAAACATTACCAAGTCAGTTTGATCACGAACACTAGTATCAAAATTAATCCAAATATCCCTCTCATATAGTATAGTTAATATAACTTTTTATTAAATTAAAAAAATACTTATATGCATCTATGTTTTTCAATAGAAAGGAGAACGTTGAAGTTTTTTTAAAATTGTTCCAGAAGTGCTTAAACGTAACTATGGACCAGAGACTGATACCTGGAGTGCAGGGGTCACTGCTGCAGCTGGTATTAATCTTATGAGGTTGTAATGGCATGCAGAGCCATGAGCTAATAGACTTGGAGCGTGAACAATGGCCTAGTGTTTCTGAAGATGCCAAGAGTCTTGTAAGACAGATGTTGAAGCCAGATCAAAAGCTAAACAAGTTCACCTATATTTCTTGATCGTAAAATACAAGTGTTCTTTTAACAAGTACGCTCAAAAGCTGATAGGTGATGCTCTTCTGTTTAAATTTCTGTAAATCATCCCATTTAATATATTTACTGTGATTATAAACAATAAGAAATGTGGCCTTATTGTGTGGATAGGGCTTACTGTCAAGAAGTGCTTTATGCGACTCTCATGCGTCACTTATACTTGATTTACGCTTAGCCTTTCGTGACCCAAAACACATACAAGTCTTGTGTAAACACTTGTAACAAACTCCTGTAAATAACCTTGTAAGCAATATAAAGCCATTTGTATTACTCGCTTGCAAACGCTTTCACATTATAACTTGAATCGCTAAATTGTTTGGGTCAAGAAGGGCTGAACTTAGTTAGATCAAGTCTAAATGGCGCACGAGAGTCAAATAAAGCACTCCATGACAGTATACTCAACAACTGTTAACCATGAAGATGTTGGGGCTTGAGTCATACCTCATGGTCTCTGATTGAAAACCTCTAAGATCAACAGTTTCAACAAATTCATGTGGCACAAGACTTAACCTATAAATGGGCTAACTCTTTTCATAGACATTGCATTACGGTCACAACAATATGAACTTGTCAAATTTGCATAATACTATAGATGGATGTATATATAGAAAAAAATATATAAGGGACCCAACAAACATGTCCATCTAGTTTAGTTCACAGACGCAAAATGACTTTACAGCAATATAAAGAAACAAATTCATATAGGTTGATGAGCAATATAAAGAACAAAACATACTAGTAGTGTATTCTTAATTTGAGAAACAAAAGATAAAAGATCGATCAGATAAGATCAAACCGGGTTGGGCTTCAGTCAGACACGGGCGGCAGCAGCAACCGGGGCGGCGGCGTTGGAGGCGGCGCCGCTAAGGAATGAGAGGAATCCGGTGGAAGCAGCAGGGTCTTGTTCATCAAGGAAGAGATCCTCGGGAGTCCTGAAAGCACCGTGAGCAGAAACGAGGGCCGTGCCAAGAAGCAAGGCGGAGATGAGCACAGATCCAACACTGGTAAGGAATACGACGACGATGCTGGAGAGAATCAATAGGCCTAGGGTTTCACGCTCAGAGAAGGTGCGCCCGAGGATCACCAAGGGCGGGTCGGAGGGGCGGAAAAGGTAGAGGAAGAGCCAGGCGGCGAGAAGGCCGAGGAGGATGATGAGAGAGAAAGGGTTCGTGAGGAGCGAGAACCCCAGGACCCCGGCGATGACGGTGATGTAGTTCACCCGGAAGTAGGAGTAGTTCTTGCGGATCCGCCCTGCCGCCTCGCTGATGGATTCAGGCTTCGAGAACGCCGACCGGTCCACCAGTTCAGACCACGGGCGCCGACTCGACAGTCCAGATCGGACCGTTTCGCTGATGTGGTTGATGAATGCCCGGAACGCAGGGGTCGCCACCGGAGCCTCCGATGAAACCGTGCTTTGTGGGTTTGAGATCGGGAGGATCGCCGGTGATGATGCCATTTCTGCTCGAGAACTTGTTGCCGGAGATTTTTGCTTGTGGGGGAAGGATTTCTAGTTGAGATTACGCGTCGGTGGATCTTGAATCTTGATTTATGCAACCAGATCCTGCAAGGTGGTACCTGATGCATTACAAACTGTACTCTACCAAAACACTATGGTGGTGTAGAGGTGCACAAACCGGTTTTTTTTTGAACCCGGGTCGGGTTGGACCGGTTCGGGTTCGGTCAACGATTTGGAGCCCGGTTTTGACCAAGAACCGGTTCGGGTCGGAACCGGTTTTCAACCCCATCAAACCCAACCCGGTTGGAACCGGTTCGGGTTGGAACCGAACCGGTCAGGTCTAAGACCCGGTTTGGAAAACCCGGTTTTTTTTTTTTTTTTTTACCTTCTAATTAAATTATATACAAATTAATTACAATTTTGATTAATTAAAATTATTAGAGTAGATTAATTATATACGATTGGACGCGTTTTTATTTTTATTTTAATAAGTAAACAATTAATACGAGTTTTATACAAACAATTATATACGATTGTACGCGTTTTATTTCGTTTTTATTTTATTAGAGTAGATTAATTATATACGATTGTCTCAACGTTTTTATTTTCATTTTAATAAGTAAACAATTAAAAATCATACTTGAGCTCGACGAACTCGATTCCACGTTCGATGATCGGTGGATGTTTGATGTTGCACCATATTTTTCAACATAAACATTAAACAATTTTTTAAAAGTTTCATTAAATATTTATTTGTATTAACATTAAAAAATGGATCATAATCATGTAAATCTAAATCATAAGTTATCTCATCTATTAAAGTTTCTACCCCCGAAACATTTAAACACGGGTCAAGTGCGGCGGAACACGTAAAAACCGGGGGTAGTTCAATGAAATATTTTTTAAATTTTTCTTTCATCGGCGCTACCATTGTCGAAAACATTTCGTTTCTTTCTTCATATTCAATTAATTTATGGGTCATTAAATAAATTTGATGAAGCGTTAGACAACTTGTCGGATAATAAACCCCCGACAATTTTGTAGTTGCGTTTTTAAAAAGCTCTAAAATTGAGTTATTTCTTGAATATATTCCCAACCCTCTAACGGAAACGGAACAACCCGACCCCGCATCGCAAGACCATCGTGGAAAACATGAAGCGTTTCTTTTGACGTAAAGCACTATTAAACATTTTCCAAGTCAAATTCCATCTAGTCGGGACATCCCAATTTGGTCCTAAACAAATGGAATTCGTATCGTGACACATTTTTCTATAATTAACATACCTTTTTCTACTAGTTTTAAAAACGTCACGTAACATGTTTTTGAAAGACGTTTTAAAATCTTCCACTTCAGGAACGCCAAGACCATCTTGCAAAACTAAATTAATAATATGTGCAACACATCGTGAATGAAAAAATACGCCGTCACAAACCGGTTTATATTTTATTTTCAATTTTTCAACGGCGGATGTGTTGTTCGAGGCGTTATCAAATGACATTGAAAAAATTATGTTTTCTAATTTATACGTTTTGATTACATAGTCTAAAATTTGAAAAAGATTTCACCGGTATGCGGATATCCAAATAATTCAAACGCAATCGTACGTTTCATCATTTGCCAAAAACTTGGATCTATCCAATGGGCCGTGACGCAAAGGTACGATTCCGGTAAACCGTGTGGGGCGGACCAAACGTCGGTAGTTAAGTTCACACCGGTTTGTAAATTTCAAATAAAACCTTTAAATCATTTTTTGCTTGTTTCCAAAGATTTAAACAATCACGTCTAAGAGTGGTGCGACTTACGTGAGTGTAGCGTGGTTGAAGAGTTTCTTGAATCAATTTTGTTAATCGAGGGTTGTCGAAGTGATCGAACGGTAATCCTTCTTGAATTACAAACTTTGCCATTCTATCTCGAACCATATCGACGTTGAAGTTCCATAAACCACCATCGTTTCCGATTGATGTTTGCCCTTGACTCGGTGTACTTTTCAAAGACTTGCACCATTTGGTCATATGATTTCTCAAAGTCGAGTTTGAATCCGACTTGAAAAACGAACCACAAGCCTTGCATCGAGCTTTATGTTGACCATTCGACATTTCGCATAAGTCGAAATTACACCAAATCTCTTGGTTTTGCGTTGTTGAAAGAATTCTAACAACGGTAGCGGCACTTGTAGATCTACCGGTTGGAACGGAAGATTCAGAAGCCATAATTCAAAGATTGAGAGAATAGAAAGTTGAGAGTGAGGAGCGTTTTTGCGTTTTTAAGCACGTTTTTGAGCGTTTTGGAAGTTTTGAGTGTTGTGACTAAACCATAACACCCACTACCTATTTATACTACAATATAAGGGCAAAATGGTCCAAAAAAAGTCCAAAAAACGGTCACAAAATAGCCTCAAACGGTCAAATAGCCGTTTTCTAACGGTCAAAAAAAAACGGTCGAAACCGGTTCCAAACCGGTTTTTTTTTGGACCGGGTTCGAAACCGGTTCGGGGAAAAACCGGGTCCAAACCGGTTTGGGCTGGAAACTTCAAAACCGGTTCAAAACCGGCGGGTTTTTTCGGGTTGGAACCGGGTTGGGGCATACGGTTCCGAACCGGTTCGGGTCCGGGTCGGTTTGGCGGTTCGGGTTTTGAACCCGGTTCTTTTGTGCACCTCTAGGGTGGTGTTTATTTTTTCACAAAACAGCTTCTTGGTGACATACATTTTAAGCTTCATACTTTTTGTTTTTTGCAATATATTTAATTAAAAAATCTCTTCCAACACAATACATAGCATCGCCCCCATCGGTCTCCCCATCCTCCATCGCCCCCATCCTCATCGCCGGTCTTCCCCCATCGCTGGTGACCTCGTCGCCGACCGCCGACGGCCCCATCCTCCATGGATTATGTTTATGTTTGATAATGTTTAGTTTTGTTTGATTTATCATAATGGATTATGTTTATATTTGATTTTGATTAGGTTTGTTTGATTTGTCATAATAGATTATGTTTATGTTTGATAATATTTAGGTTTGTTTGATTGTGTTTTTGTTGCTGTTTGTTTGTTGGTTAATAGAAATTGGCGAGAAACATCAATGGTCAAGAACATCGTACCACATCAGGCCGGGAATATATGACTCAGTTATGTGATGAAATTGTTGAGCAGTTAATGCAGAATATCGAATAAACGGTTAAATAAAATGTATTTGTATGATTTTATGAATATTACTGCAATTTTTATGACTTTTATTTATATTTTAATGTAATTGTATGACTTTTATTTAAATTTTAATGTTAAAGTACTTTTTAAAGTTTAAAAAATAGGTTTACTTTAATTACAGAATATTTTAACAGTCTGCAGGTGTTAAAAATAAACGGTCTTTTTCTTGTAGACTGCAGACGTTTATTCCACCTCTTCTGCGGCAGATGTCTGTAGATGTGATCCGCAGACTGCAGAAGTTTTCTTGTAAAAAAAACAAACACCCTAGGAAGTTAACTAAATGTTTTTATTTAACCTGAAAATTTAACACCCACTCAAGTACTTGAATGGGATTGGTGTACGGTTGTATGAGCATGAGGAAGCCAAAAATGTGGGGATCATATGAGCACGTCATACAGATAAATGTTCAATGCTTAAAAAAATATCATAAACGTTCGTTAGACTCTAATATTTATATGAAGTTCTAACAAGGATAAAGATAAACATAAAATAACTAAATAAACATATGGTTTTAATTTGATACCAACTTGTAAAGCCCCGATCTCAAGCGTCTCACAGTTGGTCATTCATAGCACTATAGATATAAAATATTACAAACTTCATACAAAAATGCAGCGGATTTACTATCAAAAGTCATCCATTCATTAATAAAATCTGTTGCTAAGCAATACACCCATAATTATTATCAGTTACAAAGATAGTTTAACTGCATTACAAAGCAATAAATTATTAATCATGAACGGATGTCAGTCTTGCCCTGTCGAGTAGCTTTTCCCGCGTGCCACCCTCAGCAATAGTTACCTGCCAACTGAAAATGCATAAAAGTCGGCGTTGCTGAGTGAGTTCTAGTTTAAAAAGCGTTAAAATACCCTGATTAGTTTTTATATATAAAAATACTCTTTTCATAAAACACTTTATTTACTTCCGTACATGAGCATACATCGTACATACAACAAGGTATAACCTTTTCATTATCGTATATTTCGTTCGTTTCGTTCTTTATTATTATCTTTTATTGTTTCTTCGTAGATCCTCAAGCCACAGACTGTCTTAACACAAAGCACATCATCTTCGAGGTAAGTGACAAGGATCCTGTTTCGTACTATAGGTTCAGTCACCTAGACTGATCCCCTGTGTGTGAACCCTCACGGGTAAAATCGCACGTTATAACACACAGTTGAGCTGACAACTCTCAAGAGTTGTGACCCTCCCTTCATGCTGCTTGCAAGCCTTTTCTTTCATTCGCTCTTTATGTTCCTTATGCTATGATATATTGATGTGTGACTTTACATGGTGTGTTTATAACCATAAACGTAAAGTAGGAAATTCATCATTTCCCGCAACCTTCAATTTCTTTCCTTACGTTACCCTTACCAGCCGCTCCGAGGGATCCATTGCATTCGCTGCCACTCTGGCGGTTTATCCAAGGGCCGACATTTCGATTGGTTTGTCATTGCAATTGAAGTCGCTTTCAATCTGGGGAGTAGCTCAAGCATCTGATGATGGAAGCCAATTTAATGGCCAGAGCCATTCAATACCATCGCTTGTATTTGGGTTCAATCACTGAAGTCTTTAATTCCTCTCATCGTTTCATCTCCAATTCACTCCCCTGTTTCAATCCCCTTCAACTGCAGCTTCATCATCAATGCCATTAATTGCATTTTATTTCACACCCTTCACCCCTATAAGATGTTATGAACTCAAACACATCCTACAATCGGTTTCACTATCTGGTGTCGTTTGGAAGCGGCGCTGCTTATACAAACACACAAGTAAAAATTCTAGGTGCATAACAACTGTTCAGGAACATGAGCACTGTTAGGACGTCCGAGACTTGGGCGCATGACAACTGTTTATGCGCATGACTATTGTTGTGTCGCCAAAGACTTAGGCGCTTGGGCACTGTCCAGGCGCATCAGCACTGTCAAGCGCATGAGAACTGTTCAGGCACATGACTTAGACAGACGCCTACGTAGATACTTAGCATAAGTCCTTAACTCACCTTGGGACTAAAGAGGAGGTTGTTACATTCTCCTACCATTTAGGAAATTTCGTCCTAAAATTTTAGCTTTAATCAGGTTTTGCACGAGTGGGCTTGAAAAGGTGTGGATACTCCTTTCTCATCCCATCTTCTCGTTCCCAAGTGAACTCGGGTCCTCGCCTAGAGTTCCATCTCACTTTTACCTTGGGTATGCGGCTTCGCCTAAGTCTCTGGACCAGTCGATCAGTAATCTCTATGGGCTCCTCAATAAAGTTCAACTTGTCATTGATTTTGGCTTCCTTCAACGACAATTCCATGGTCTTGTCTACCAAACACTTCTTCAGATTAGACACATGAAAAGTGTTATGTATGTACCTCAACTTTTGAGGTACCCTTAGCTGATATGCTACTGGGCCAACTCTTTCCAATATTTCAAAAGGTCCAATATATCTTGGGCTTACTTTGCCCTTCTTACCAAATCTCATGGCTTCCTTCTATGGTGCCACTTTTAACATCACTCTATCACCTACCTGGAATTCCAGGGATTTCGTCTTCTGTCAGTATATTTCTTTTGATGATCTCTGGCTGTTCTAGTCACTCCGTAATCTTAATTATTTTTATCTGTGATTTCCATTATGATGTCAGGTCCCATCACTTGGCTATCACCTATCTCATTCCAACTTAATGGTGATTGATATTTCCTACCGTATAGAGCCTCATACAGGGATGCTTTTATGCTTGCGTGGTAACTACTATTATAGGAGAACTCCACTAGGGGAAGGAGGTTATCTCAGCTTCCACCAAGTCAATCACGCAAGCTCTCAGCATGTCTTCCAACGTTTGTATAGTTCTTTTACTTTGCCCGTCGGTTTGAGGGTGATATGTGGTGCTTAAGTCAAGACGGGTCCCCAGAGCCTGTTGGAGAGATCTCCAAAATCACAACGTGAAGCGACTATTGTGGTGTGAGATAATCGAGAGCAGCACTCTATGCCGAGTTACTATTTCATCAATGTATAGTTGGGCTAACTTTGACAAACCGTAGTCCTCTCGATTGATAAGAAATGGGCTGATGCCTATCCACGATTACCCAAATAGCATCATGACCGTGAGATGTCCTTGGTAATTTCGTGACAAAATCCATTGTGATGTTTTTTCCATTTTCATTTCGGGATCTCGGGTTGCTGTAGGGTTCCTGAAGGTTTTTGGTTTTCGGCCTTCACCATTGCACACGTCAAACATTTTCCCACATAGGTGGCAATAGATTTCTTTAATCCGGGCCACCAGAAAAGTATCTTTAAGTCTTGATACATCTTATCATTTCCTGGGTGAACCGAATATCTAGATATGTGTGCTTCATCCAAAATTATTTCCCTAATTTCACCATGGTTAGGTACCCATGTCCTTCCTTCACATTTGTATAAGCCATCTTTGTCCACTTCCAAATGCTTCTCCATCCCTGTTAACTTTTCCTTAGTCAGTTTATCCTCCATAAGAGCTTCCATCTATGCTTCTTTCAATCTAGCGACAAGGCTAATGTACACGCTCATCCTCAGGGCACGAACGCGGAGGGGTTTCTTTCTTTCCTTTCTACTCAGGGCATCAGACACTACATTTGCCTTGCAGGATGGCAGCGAATATCACATTCGTAATCGCTTAATAACTCTACCCATCTTCTTTAGCACATATTCAACTTCTTTGATCGAGAATGTGTTGCAAGCTTCTGTGATCGGTGTAGATAACACACTTAGTACCGTAGAGGTAGTGTCTCCACATTTTGAGTGCAAACACCACGGCACCCAATTACAAATCACGGGTCGTATATTTTTTTTCATGCTCGTTCAATAATCTGGACGCGTAGGCGATCACCTTTTCCCGCTGCATTAGCACACATCCAAATCCTTGACGTGAGGCGTCACAACAGACTACAAAGTCCTCAGATCCTTCTTGTAGGGCAAGGATAGGTGTGCTGCAGAGTTTTTCCTTTAGCAATTCAAATGCTCTATTCTGATCATCTCCCCATATAAAAGTTGTATCCTTCTTCGTTAGAGCGGTTAGCTGTTGTACGATTCATGAGAAGTCTTTGATAAACCTCCTGTAATAACTGGCCAAGCCAAGGAATTGTCTGATCTCGGTAGGAGTTTCAGGGATCTTCTAGTTCTTGATGGCCTCTATTTTTGCTGGGTCCACTTGAGTTCCCTCCTTACTCACTATATGCCTAAGAAACTGGATTTCACGCATCCAAAACTCACATTTGGAGAACTTTGCGTATAATTGCTCATTCTTGAGTAGTCCGAGGATTAATCGGAGATGCTTCTCATCTTCTTCCTTGCTACAGGAGTAGATCAAGATATCATCAATAAATACAATCATGAACTTGTCTAGATATGGGCGACATATTCGGTTCATGAGATCCATGAATGCCGCTGGTGCGTTAGTTAGTCCAAAGGGCATGACTAGGAACTCATAATGTCCATATATAGTTTTGAAGGCTGTTTTGGGGATATCTTCCTCCTTTATCTTCAGTTGGTGGTATCCCGATCACAAGTCTATCTTGGAGAAATAACTGGTTCCTTGCAACTGATCGAATAGGTCATCAATTCTAGGAAGAGGATAACGGTTCTTTATGGTAAGCTTATTCAGCTCCCGATAGTCGGTGTACATTCTTAGTGTTCCATCATTCTTCTTAAAAAATAGTACCGGAGCACCCTACGGTGAAACACTTGGTCGTATAAAACCATTATCAAGTAACTCTTGGATTTGTAGCATCAGCTCCTTCATCTCGGGAGGAGCGAGTCGATTAGGTGCTTTAGCCACCGGTACGGCACCAGGTACTAAATCTATCTTGAACTCAACTTGTCGGGTTGGAGGGAGTCCTGGTAAGTCTCCGGGAAACACTTCTAACTACTCAGACACCACGGGTATATCTTCAATTTTCTATTCCCTTCTTGCTGTCATCATGTAAATTATGAACGTTGTGTGTCCTTTCTTGAGGCTTTTAGTAGCCTTTAGGTTGGATATCATGGAGCATAGCGGGTGGTTCCTCTCACCGTGGACCACTAACATCTCTCCATCGGTTAAAGGTATCCTAAGTAAACGCTCGTCACACACGATTTCAGCCCTATTCCTAGCCAACCAATCCATTCCCACAGCTACATCAAATCCCCCTAACTTTATAGGCATTAAGTCTATCTTAAATGATTTACCCTCTAGTTCTACAGTGCAGTCTTTGATGATTTTGTTAGTTTCTATTATATTACCATAAGCTAATTCTACGGTAAATGTATCGGTTAAGGTACAAGCAGTCAAATCATCAAAGGCCTAAAGGTAGTAGAAACAAAACTAGCACTTGCTCATGTATCAAATAGAACAGTAGCGGGTTGGTTGTTTATGAGAAACGGACCGTTAACCACATCAGGTTCCTTACGAGCACCGTTCGGATCCATCACGAATACTCTTCCCTTGGGTTTGTTAGGTCTGGTATCTTTGTCTCTTGCTAGCTTAGGGCATTTGTCCTCATATGTCCTGGATCTCCACACTCATAACATTGCTTTCCAGGTTCATAAGTACAGTCCTTAATCAGATAACTAGTTCTTTTACACCTAAAACAAGGCATGGGGTTGCACTCCCCTTGATGGTGTAGCCTGTATTTGTTAGAAAAGGGGCTTGTGCCTAGGTACAACCTCCGAGCCTTTCCACCATGATCATTACTCCTTACACTTTCACCAAATCTCTTGCTTGAGCTGCTACTACTCCCAACCATCTTTCTCGCATCAAACCACTTCCTTTTGTCATCCACCGCCTTCCTTTTGTCCTTGGTTCTCACCTGCTCAGTCCAACCAGCTCTAACTAGGTCATCAGTCAGACTACTGGTGAAATCAACAACAGCTTGTAGGGTCATAGGCCTGGAAGACCGGACCATGCCTTTAACCCTAGGATGTAATCCCCAGATGAAGCGGGTTACACCCTTGGCTTCTTGCATCACTAGGTTGGCACCAATCGAGACAAAGCCAGGAAACGGTTGATGTACTCCATATAGTTTGGGCCTTTCATCTCTGAGCTCTGGAATTCAGCCTCAAGCTTCTCCAGTTTTTTGATCGGGCAGTATTTTTTTCGTAATTAGCTCCCTGAACTCAGACCAGTTCATCCGGCCAACAACATTCCTGCCTCGAGGCTGAATGATGGTTTTCCACCATTCCAGTACTGGTCCTTTAAGCAATTGTGAAGCAAACCTTACCATGTGCTCAAGCTTACACTCACTGATATCTAATACAACCTCGATTTCATCCAGCCACCTGTAAGTCTCAATTGCACCCTTAATGCCATAGAAGTATTTTGGTTTGCAAGCCATGAAGGTCTTGTAGGGACATCCACTCCTTATTCCCTCAATGTCATCATTGTTACCTTCATCATTCCAGGTTCCATTATTTCCAGTTGTATTTCCCCGATCTGTGTTAATCTGGGCGATTATTGTCGGGATGACATTGGCAATTTGCTGAGCTACTAAGTTAGCAATCCTCTCCTCATTCTCCTGGTTGACATTCTATTCATGTGGAGTTTTTGGTGGGGTAGGTGGTTGGTTTCCACTTCGTCTAGCTTCCTCGTTTCTACCTCGGGTAGCTCCCCTTCTTCCAACGCGAATTCCTTGTCTAGGCGGCATTCGAGTGTCATCATTGAAAAGCTTATTTAGCATCTCATAGATTCGGTTTCAAGTGTTCATTGCATCAAACTTACTCCTATTAGTTATGATCGCCACAGACATGAGAACACCTATTATTTACCATAAGTCATGCATAGTTGTTTCATTCAAAGAACATGAAGTTAACTACCTATGGAGCAACAAAATTGATTTCTCAACACATGGGTTAGCACATTCCGAATTAATTCAACGCTGCAAAGTAAGCATCATAAAATAATAGTTTAACAGATAGTTTAAATATAGCGTCAACCAAACAAAATAGTAGTAGTGTCATAGTTTCATAAATTGGAAGGTGCCATCACCCCCCATAAATAATAATAGCTTCTAAAATAGATAGATAAAGTAGTTTCTTCAAATAGCTTCAAAGCCTACTGCCAAGCAATCATTCATCACTACATCATCACTGCCACTTCTTCTTCAACCACCCAAACTAGCCTAAACTCTTCTTCTTCTGCTCCTGCTCCAAGCGTTGAACACCGTGAGATGCCATCATCGCCTGAAACTGGGTTGACTGAGATGTCCGCGTGGGGTGCTGAAGAGTCAGCTCATGCCACTGAATGGTCCAAACTATATCACTCAGTGTAGGGTCTGATGGACCAAAGTCACTGGCCCAACGGCTAGATTAGGAGTAGGGGTCTCCAGCAAGTACACTGGGGCCGTCATACATACTACGCCTAGGTGGCATCCAGTACTCATCATGAGGTTGGCATCTAGGCGGGTCGATCACAGGAGGTGCTGGTGCTGGAGCCATTGCAGGAGGTGGTGGAGGGGCATCCTAAAGGAAACCGAAGGTCCAGGTGTAGCACTCTTACGAGGGCAAGTGATAACACGCGCACCCCTATTCCTAATAGGTAGAATAGGTGAATGGGTAAGTGCGGCGACGTGCGGTGAGTTGGAGCGTGTTCGGCTCCTGGCTGGGGATGTCGATGAAGAGTCTTCTGATGGCTCGGTGTCATCAGAGGTCACAGATATCCAGCCCGGATGTCTACACCTTCTTATCTACGCTTCATACTCTGTCTGAGGCTTTGCCCTCCTGAGGTTCCCAACTGGGGCAGTCTCATCAGCTAGGTATGTTGGCGCTTTTTCTTAATCGGCAATAGTCTTGTTATCCTGTAAAAATTATCATGAGTAATTGGTTTCTCAGAGCTCATGATAATAACAATAATAGTATTAATAGTAATAGTGATAGCAGTAGCATAGATAAGCAATGGTATCATCAAGCAATACCAGGCATGAAAGTTTAATTAAAAACAGTTTTAGTCCGTATTAAGAAAATTCCTTAAATCGTCTATCCCAAGAGAAGCACACATAGGGTTTCGTGCTGAATTTACGCGTCCGATAAACTCATGATTACGTTGATCAAGTGTAATCATCAATTTATCCAACCCGCTTACTCCAACACTCACCAAAGCAAGGATAGTACTAATGTATCAGGGTTGTAGCCGAGGGTCTACTACGGTATTCCTGACTTCTTTACAACCTGTGGTTCTGAGGGGGTGGGACGTCACAGACTAGCAACATACATGGCAGCGGAGACAAACCATCATGAGAGCACACAAGTAGAGAAATCACATGACATTACTTAAATCTTACAAATCCGGGGCTATAACAGTTAAGCCTGGTTACAACAGAAGGTTTCAGAACAAGGTATGCATTGTTTTAATTAACATCAAATGTAAATTGTCCAAGAGTTAAAAGTTGAGTCAAATAATGCCATGGGGTCATGGTGCTAGGTCATCCATAAGTCTTCTAACCAAGATGGGCTTCCATCAAGGGTTACCTTAAATATGCACAAAAAGGTTTTGTGCCAACTAAAAAATTGGTGAGTTAAAGTGCTCAAAGTTTGTAAACAAAAGGATTCTCTAAAATACCATGAGTTATTTCTAGAATCATAAAATCACTATTGTGGGGTCAGAATCAACCCTGCACTCACTCCCGGTTAGCCTCTTCTAAAGTTGTGTTATACCAGTTAACTGTAACACCCGGATATTTTAAGAAGTTGTAAAAAGAAGAATAAAAGTGAAAAATGTAATTTAACCCAAATTGAGGGGTTAAATGTGTCAAAGTACAAAATAAAATATTATATTTTATACAAAAGGAGTATGGCCGCCCATACACCTTGCATATCACCTTTTGCATTCGGTTTTAGAGAGAGAAAGAGCAGAACTCGAGTTTCTGGAAGAAGAAGAACAAGAAGGCTGAATTCAAGGTAAGAATTTGAAGTTTTAAGCATTCTTGTTTGGTTTCAGTCTCAGGTTTGTGCTTATACATGTTTGTATGTTCGGGTTGTGTGTTTTGGTGGGTTTTAGGTGTTTGAACTCCATTTGCATTCGGGTTTGAAGAAGCCTTGCCTGAAAGTTGTTAAAGGTGAGTTCTAGAACCCTTTTTTTTAACATGTTTTAATTGATTTTGGGGCTGGAAATGCATGTAAATATGTTTTCATAAAAAGGGTGTACATACCCGTATGTGTGTGCGAATGTGTATGAGGGTGGGTGTAAATTTTGAGTGAATATAATGTTATGAATGTGTTTTGTTGCTTAGAGTGTAAAAACTGAGCTTAGAACATGTTAGAACTGAATTTGGGACTGAGATTGTGTTGATTAGGATGAGTTGGTTGCCCATGCGTCCAACGGTCAAAACTGCCCAAGTGATCCCAAACGCCCAAAGTCCATGCACCTAAATAGTGCCTGAACGCCTAAGTGTCCGTGCGCCTAAGTCAGGCCCATGCGCCTGAATAGTGTCAATGCGCCCATAAGGCCCATGCGCCTAAGTGTTAATAATTAAGTGTAAGCTCAGGTACCTACATAGTGGTAAAACGTCCAAACAGGGCTGAAACGCCCAAATAGTCCTCATGCGCCCAAACACTTAGAATTATTTCTGAATTTTTAGGGAAAACCCAAAATTGTAGGGTTTGACCCTGGTTTGACCCATGGGCTATGATTGCCCATTTTAAGTATGATTATGTGATGGTCTAGGGTTATAGTATGTATGATTGATGTACGGTATGCATAATTTGTTATGTTTTAATGGTATTCAAACGTATTTATATTATATTATAAAATACGTTAAATACTATGTTATTACTTTACATAATATGATAAATGTATGAAAGAACGTAAAGAATAACGTAACGAAATGAAAGATAACAAAGATGAGAAATGAAACGTAATGAAAGAAAGAACGGCTTGCAAGCAAATAGAAAGAAGGTGCACGGCCATGTTGTCGTTAGCTCAACTGTGTACGATTTTAATAACCCGAAGGATGCATGCAGGGTCAATCATTATGATTGAGAAGACCTTTATGGTATGCCCTAGGTGACTGGGTCAGCTTCGTGCATAATGTTCGTGAGTTAATTACCACAGGCTCATCATCAGCTTCGTGCACAATGTTAGGGTTATTGCCAATTGGTCTGAATGAAAGGGAGAGATGACTTGTCCTAGGTGACTGGGTCAGCTTCGTGCATAATGTTTGTGACTGGGTCAGCTTCGTGCATAATGTTTGTGAGTTATTTACCACAGGCCCAATATCAGCTTCCTGCACAATGTTCGGGGTATTGTTCATCGATCCGTATGAAAGTAAAAGAATGACGTAACATACGAAAAGAAAGTAAGAATAGTAAAAGGATGATGTAACGTATGATACGAAAGTATGAGAATGAAAGTAAGAGATAGTGTAAAGTACGAAATGAAAGAATGTACACAAAAGAGAATTTTAATGAAAAGCATGAAATGAAAGTAAGTATATGAAAGTGAAAGCTAATGAAAAGAATGTAAATGAAATGGAACGAAAGTATGAATATGATGATGAAAGATAACGACTGATAATGGAAAATAATAATAATATTATCACTTGTACGTATAATGCATGATCGCGTATGAAAGCAAAGAAGGGTTTTAACGAAAGTAAAGTATGTTATATTTTTATATAAAATAGAACTCACTCAGCAACGCTGACTTTTATGTACTTTCCAGTTGGCAGGTGATTGTTGCTGAGGATGGCACGGGGCAGCTACTTGGCTTATTTTGGATGACATCCATTTTATATTGCGATAATATTTTTGTGATGTAATGGAATAAGTGATGTTTTGTAATGTAACAATGATGTATTATTTTAAAAAAGCAATTATACTTATATGAAATGGTTTTAAGAAATTCCACTGTGATGTTTTACATAAATGTATATTTATGTGTTATGTGCAATGATAATCCAACGATGAGGTGCCCGGGAACGGGGTCTTACAAGTTGGTATCAGAGATAAAGTTTAAGTGAAATGGGTAAATATTATCAAAAGAAACCTAAACATAAACTGAGAATAGGACAAAGGGAAGGGATGCCAGTCCGAGTAGCTACGTGCCATCAGGTGTTTTCTTTAATGTTAACTGGTATTATGTGCACATGTTATTTGATCTGTTTGCCCTTAGTAGATTTAGATACTAATGTAGTCAGGATAGGAAATGCTTAGAGTATGAAGAGTAAAGTAAGTTGCTAATCACAACTGGCCACTGTAATTAGGGACTTACTATACTTGATATAGACTGAACTATTACCTTGAATGACTGTGTTAGTGTTTGAATCTTATAGTGTGTTAGAGGATGGCCGGAGGTAGATCTTCTAAAGCTTCACGAGGCGGAGTACGTGGTGGACGTGGCGCTGGACCATGGGTCACAAGAGGAAGGCCTAGAGCTGAAGAAGCGGCTCATGAAGAGCCTGAGACCCCTCACCCGGAGGGTGGTGATGAGAGTGCCAACTTAAGGGCCTCGGTGAAGGAGGTTGTAGTAGAAGAGGTTCACCAGGTCATGCAGACGATCTTACCGTCTGTGGTGACCGAAGTAATTAAGGCTGTAACGGAAGGAGAAAGGAAGGAGAGGAATAGGTCCTCGGGAAGAAGAGCCTGAGACTGAGACGGTTGTCCCTACTGACGAGGATGAGGAAGAAGAGCCTGTGTTGGAGGCAGCATGAGGCTGTAACTATGGGGCATTCCAAAGATGCAAGCCCCAAACTTTCGATGGCAACGGCACTGCTGCTGCTGCACATCGATGGGTAAGAGATATGGAAGTTGTGCTCGACATCAGCGAGTGCAGAAAAGACCAGAAGGTGAAGTTTGCCACTCACTCATTTGTGGACTCGGCCTTATGATGGTGGGACAATATTGTCCAGGCAGAGGGTAGTAGAGCGATTGGCAAGATGAGGTGGAGTGAGTTGAAGAAGTTGGTGATCGGGAAGTTCTGTCCTCATCGGGAGTTAGACAAGGTGGAGAGAGAGTTCCTGCAGCTGGAGGCGGGAACCACGACACATCAACAATACACCACCAAGTTTAAAGAGATGGCACGGATGGTGCTGGATCAGGTGACACCCTATCATGGAAGATCAAAAGATACATTCAGGGTTTGCCGGTGGAAATCCGCAGGAACATGATCGCCTCCCGACCGAGTACGTTTAGGTCAGTGGTTGATTTGGCTGGAAGATTGTATGATGAGAGGGAGGTGATGGTGGTTGAAGGGAAGAAGCCTGGTGGTATTGACCGGAACTGGAATAGGGAACGGTTTGGACGTACCGGCTTTACCCCAAATAACAAGAAAGCGATGGTGGATGATCGACGGGTGGTTGCAACAGGCTCGGGAATGAAGAAGTGCGATAAGTGTGGGAAGGAGCACACTGGTGAGTGCAGGCTGGGGCTAAATGTTTGTTTCAAGTGCGGGAAGCCCGGCCACATCTCTAGAGATTGTAAAGTAGCGAGGTGCTACAACTGTGGTGAAGTAGCCACCTGAGTAGGGAGTGTAAGAAGCCGAGGGCAGAGAGTTCCGGAGAGGGAAAGAAGACCGAAACTGAGGAGCAAAGGGCAAGCGCCAGGGCATTCACGATGACCAGAGAGGAGGCTAGGACGGACCCAAATGTTGTGTCAGGTACGTTTCTAGTAAATCAAACTCTTGCTTCTGTGTTATTTGATTCTAGTGCTAGTATGAGTTTTATTTCTCCTGCTTTCTGTGCTAATTTGCCTGTCAGTAGTAGATGTATTGATGAGCCCTTCAATGTAGAAACTGCCATAAGTAAGTCTACCAGGATTTCTGACTTGATTGATGGTTGTGACATAGAACTAGAAGGTCATAAGTTTCCTGCTAGACTGTTTGTGATGACCTTAGGCGGGTTTGATGTAGTCCTAGGAATGGATTGGTTAGCGGACTACGAGACAAACATTATGTGTCGCAAGAAGATGATTAGATTGGTAGCGCCTGATGGGAGTTCAGTGACGATATACGGTGATCGAGTTACGACGATTCCGAAAGTGATTTCGATGGCGGTGGCGGGAAAATGCATGAGACGGGGATGTTGTGCCTATCTGGCCTACGTAAAAGAGGTGGACTCGTCAACACCACAATGTCTGATGTACCGGTGGTGTATGACTTTCCCGATGTGTTCCTAGAGGATTATCAGGTGTGCCACCGGATCATGAAATCGAATTTCAAATTGACTTGATACCGGTGCTCAGCCTGTCGTTAAGGCACCGTATCGTTTGGCTCCCTCCAAGATGAAGGAATTGATGGAGCAACTGCAGGAGTAGCTCGACAAGGGGTTCATTAGACCGAGTATCTCTCCTTGGGGTGCTCCGGTCTTATTCGTGAAGAAGGACGGTAGTATGAGGATGTGCATCGACTCTCGTGAGTTGAACAAGTTGATGGTGAAGAATCGGCATCCATTACCAAGGATTGATGACTTGTTTGATCAGCTCCAAGGTGTCAGTTGGTTCTCGATGATAGATCTTCGATCTGGCTACCATCAGTTGAAAGTGAAGGAGCAAGACATTCCTATGACAGCTTTTCGCACGCGTTATGGACACTAGGAGTTTCTCGTTATGTCTTTTGGCTTGACTAACGCGCCAGCTGCCTTTATGGACTTGATGAATCGAGTGTGTCGGCCGATGTTAGATAAATCAGTGACTGTGTTTATCTATGATATCCTGATTTACTCGAGGAGTGAAGAAGAACATGCCGGCCACATACACGAGGTGTTGGAGACATTGAGAAGGGAGAAGCTGTATGCTAAGTTCTCCAAGTGCGCGTTCTGCTTGTGTGAAGTTCAGTTCTTGGGTCACGTGGTGAATCCTGAGGGGATTATGGTAGACCCGGCAAAGGTAGAGGCGGTGATGCAATGGAAGTCTCCAAAGACGCCATCCGAGATTCGTAGCTTCGTGGGATTGACTGGGTATTATAGGTGATTCATCCAAGACTTCTCCAAGATAGCTTATCCGTTGACCAAATTGACTCGCAAGGATGTGAAGTTTGTATGGGGTCAAGATCAGGAGGAGGCTCTTGAGGAGTTAAAGGCAAGGTTGACTCAAGCTCCTGTTTTATCATTACCCGAAGGAAGCAAGGACTCAGTAGTCTATTCAGATGCTTCTTACTCAGGGTTGGGTTGCGTGTTGATGCAAAGAGGGAAGGTTATAGCCTACGCATCCTGACAGTTGAAGGTTCATGAGGTTAATTATCCTACTATGACTTGGAGCTAGCAGCTATGGTTTTTTCCTTGAAGATTTGGCGACACTACCTATACGGGACGAAGTGCACCATCTTCACGGACCACAAAAGCTTGAAGTACTTCTTCGAGCAAAAGATTTAAATATGAGGCAGAGATGATGGGTGGACCTCATAAAGGATTACGATTGCAAGATCCATTACCATCCAGGAAAGGCCAACGTTGGTGAAGGCTTATCAGTTGATTATGACCTCTGATGTGATGACACAGGTCAAGGAGTTTCAAGATGAGGCGTTGAAAGAAGATCATCTTAACTCTGAAAGGATGAGAGGCCTAGTCGCGGAGTTGGGTGAAAACACTCTCGGTGTTAGAACCCGGTACGGGCGAATGTGGATTCCTCGTTACGGAGACTTATGTGGAAAGATCATGGATGAGGCTCATAAGACTCGATACTCCATTCATCCCGATGCTACCAAGATGTACCATGATATGAAGAAGGATTATTGGTGGCCGGGTATGAAGCGTGACGCAGCGGAATACGTGAGTAAGTGCCTTACTTGTTTGCAAGTGAAGGCGGAGCATCAGAATCCGTACGGGAAAATCCAACCTTTGGATATACCCGAGTGGAAGTGAGAACATACCACCATGGACTTTATTATGAAGTTACCACATACCCCGAGAGGGTATGATGCCATATGGGTGATAGTTGATCGTTTGACGAAGAGTGCTCACTTCCTACCGATCCGCGAGACGTATTCTTTCGAGAGATTAGCGGATTTACTCATCAAGGAGATTGTAGCTCGTCATGGCGTACCGATGTCTATTGTATCTGACCGTGACACTCGGTTTGCATCAAAGTTTTGGAAGAAATTCCACGATGCGATGGGGACGAGGCTACACATCAACACGGCTTATCATCCTCAGACGGACGGTCAGTCTGAGAGGACGATCCAGACACTCGAGTTAATGCTTCGAGCATGCGTGATCGATTTTAGAGGAAGTTGGGATGACCATTTGCCGTTAGCAGAATTCTCGTACAACAACAGTTATCATGCCACATTGGCATGCCACCATACGAGATGCTATATGGTAGGAGATGTAGGACGCCCGTTTGTTGGGGTGACATTGGTCAGAAAGAGTTGGGAAGCATCGAGGTGATCGAGGCTATGACCGAAAAGCTAGAAAAGATCAAAGCCTTTATGAAGGCGGCTAAGGATAGACAAAAGTCTTATGCCGATAAGAGACGTAGACCGATTGAGTTCCAGGTGGGTGACAGGGTTTTGTTGAAAGTCTTACCCTGGAAAGGTATCATTCGGTTTAGGAAGCGGGGCAAGTTGAGCCAGAGGTACATAGGGCCTTTCCGAATCATTGCTCGTGTAGGAGAGGTGGCCTATAGGTTAGAACTACCTGATGAGTTAAGTGGAATTCATCCGACATTCCATGTATCAAATCTGCGGAAGTGTTTGGGAGACGAGGATATGGTTGTACCACTGGAAGATATAGAAGTAGATGAATGACTCAATTATGTGGAGCAACCAGTGGCGATCATTGATCGTAAAGAGAAAAGGTTAAGGAATAAAGTGGTTCCTCTTGTGCATGTACAGTGGAAGCACAGGAAGGGATCTGAGTCTACGTGTGAGACTGAAGAAGAGATGAGGCAGCATTACCCTGATCTGTTTGAGGAATAACAGGTTTCAGGGACGAAATCTATATAAGGGGGTGGACTTGTAACACCCGGATATTTTAAGAAGTTGTAAAACGAAGAATAAAAGTGAAAAATGCAATTTACCCAAATTGAGGGTTAAATGTGTCAAAAATACAAAATAAAATATTATATTTTGTACAAAAGGAGTATGGCCCCCCATTGTGAAGTCACTGGATCGTTAAACATCCGAGCATGTTCTTGACGGAAGGATAAAAACCAAAAGATAATCAATAACACGAACAATAATCGAATGATTTTATTGATAAAACATAACGATTTTAAGCTCGTTACAACTTAAGAATCAAGACTTTTGGCAAGGGGAGATCGAGCATGATCTCCCCTCTCATCCGGCAGCGCCTGGGCGCCGGGAACACTATCTCTCAAAACCCTTAGGTTTCTACACATTGAAACTGGTATATATAGGCCTCGGCCCATATTAGATGCGACTGGGCCCATTTGTGCGATTGGACCATGCGTATGGTTCAATCGTACGACTGGACCATTCTTATGGTTCAATCTTACGAATGCCCCAATCGCATCTCTCAGTCGCACGACTGGTCCATAGCATGGCTCAGTCGTACGACTGAGTCTCATTCGCATATGCTCCTGCGAATGACCCAGTTTCATGTGTTTACAAGGTGTATAACATTAAGCCTAGACTATTCGTCAAGCGACGGACACACTATATATGACTATATATGCTCCAACAAATTCCCCCTTGGACGTTGCTTGCGAATAGTAGATAACACCTCTTACAATCTTCAGTCAATCTTTGCTCTGGTTTCCAATAGAATCAAACGAACAACCATATTAGCCAACATTGCCGATCCGTCAGGTTACCACAATATCCCTGAAAATGAATTTAGGCACAATAGCTTTTGTTTACTTTACAGAACACCATCATAGCAGTAAGATTCCCCAAATGACTGATTTTTCCAGATAATGACATGACCAGTTTTCCATTGCTTCAATCTTCACACAGTCTAACCTGTTTAACATTAACAACTGTAGAAATTCCCCCTCACATTCAGCATATCCCAATATATAAACGTTGTGCTCTCCTAACGTCTTCATACGGTGTATTGGGCAAAAGGTTGAAGGTTCCAATCCACAGCCGACAATATCAAACAAATCAGCATGCACGAAGATTCATCATCAGAAACCTGCTCACATCATCACTTTCTGATTGCGTCTTCAATTTCTCTATACACGGATTCCCCCTAAGATTGAGAATCCTCTCTGTGCGGATAAATATAACTTGATTGGCCCATAAATAGTCAGATGCTCCTGACTACCTCACAAAATCAGCACCGACAGCTGACATCTTCTCTTCTCTCTTTCGTGTTCTAACAACATTCACCGATTCTGGAAGTCCAACGAATAATGGGGTATCCATCGAACTTGTTTGACATAAGAAACTCAGGGTGAATGTGCTTTGCTCATCCTCAACTCTTGCATAGACTCTCCAGGAAAATCTTCACTATTGACCCGAAAATGATCCGAAAATGACCCGATAATTTTCCCAAAAAAATTTATTTTATCAAAATTTTTTAGAAGGCTTCCCGACTGATAAAAATGGTTTAGAGAAAAATTCATGCAAGAAGCTGTTCCAGACTCTTTTTTTTTTGTCTGGTACACAGCTCATTCGTGCGACTGAAACAGACGAATGAAGACATACGTGCGAATGGGTGATTCGTGCGAATGGACACTCCGAATGGTTCAGTAGTACGAATGGATAACACGAATGGGTCAGTCGGGCGACTGAAGTACACGAAAGGGTCAGTCGTGCGACTGAAGGTTCATTCGTACGAATGGACATACGAGTGGTTCAGTCATGCGATTGAGGCCCAGTCGCATGGCCCAATCGCATGAACGGGTCTGAACGCAGAAAACCAGATCTGCAGCCACCATAAGGCTGAAAAACCCTAATCCGATGATTTGGACGAGACACAGCACAATAATTGTACCACCGGATTCGTTTTTATGATCTGAAGAAGATTCCGAGTCCGCTTTTAACAAATAAACATCACGCGCAATGAGATTTGAGCAAAACAAGATGAACACGAAGTGGGTTTAACGTCAAGATCTGAACTGTGATCCAGAAATCAAGAGCTCGGGTTGCTAGAATGATTGTTAGATCATTCCAGCAGTAACCGGCTCTGATACCAATTGTGAAATCACAGGATCGTTAAACATCCGAGCATGTTCTTGACGGAAGGATAAAAACCAAAAGATAATCAATAACACGAATAATAATCGAATGATTTTATTGATAAAACATAACGATTTTAAGCTCGTTACAACTTAAGAATCAAGACTTTAGGCAAGGGGAGATCGAGCATGATCTCCCCTCTCATCCGGCAGCGCCTGGGTACCGGGAACACTATCTCTCAAAACCCTTAGGTTTCTACACATTGAAACTGGTATATATAGGCCTCGGCCCATATTAGATGCGACTGGGCCCATTCGTACGATTGGACCATGCGTATGGTTCAATCGTACGACTGGACCATTCTTATGGTTCAGTCTTACGAATGCCCCAATCGCATCTCTCAGTCGCACGACTGGTCCATTAGCATGGCTCAGTCGTACGATTGAGTCTCATTCGCATATGCTCCTGCGAATGACCCAGTTTCATGTGTTTACAAGGTGTATAACATTAAGCCTAGACTATTCGTCAAGCGACGGACACACTATATATGACTATATATGCTCCAACACCCATACACCTTGCACATCACCTTTTGCATTTGATTTTAGAGAGAGAAAGAGCAGAACTCAAGTTTCTTGAAGAAGAAGAACAAGAAGGCTGAATTCAAGGTAAGAATTCGAAGTTTTAAGCATTCTTGTTAGGTTTCAGTCTCGGGTTTGTGCTTATACATGTTTGTATGTTCGATTTGTGTGTTTTGGTGGGTTTTAGGTGTTTGAACTCCTTTTGCATTCGGGTTTGAAGAAGCCTTGCCTGAAAGTTGTTAAAGGTGAGTTGTAGAACCCCTTTTTTAACATGTTTTAATTGATTTTAGGGCTGGAAATGCATGTAAATATGTTTTCATAAAAAGGATGTATATACCTGTATGTGTGTGCGAATGTGTATGAGGATGGGTGTAAATTTTGGGTGAATATGATGTTATGAATGTGTTTTGTTGCTTAGAGTGTAAGAACTGAGCTTAGAACTTGTTAGAACTGAATTTGGGACTGAGATTGTGTTGATTAGGATGAGTTGGTTGCCCATGCGCCCAAATAGTGGCCCATGCGCCCAACGGTCAAAACTGCCCAAGTGTTCCCAGACGGCCAAAGTCCATGCGCCCAAATAGTGCTCGAACACCTAAGTGCCCATGCGCCTAAGTCAGGCCCATACGCCTGAATAGTGTCCATGCGCCCATAAGGCTCATGCGCCTAAGTGTTAATAATTAAGTGTAAGCTTAGGCACCTACATAGTGGTAAAACGCCCAAACGGGGCTGAAACGCCCAAATAGTCCTCATGTGCCCAAACACTTAGAATATTTCTGAATTTTTAGGAAAAACCCAAAATTGTAGGGTTTGGTCCTGGTTTGACCCATGGGCTATGATACCCATTTTAAGTATGATTATGTGATGATCTAGGGTTATAGTATGTATGATTGATGTACGGTATGCATAATGTGTTATCTTTTAATGGTATTCAAACGTATTTATATTATATTATAAAATACGTTAGATATTATGTTATTACTTTACGTAGTATGACAAATGTATGAAAGAACGTAAAGAATAACGTAACAAAATGAAAGATAACAAAGATGAGAAATGTAACGTAATTAAAAAAAGAACGGCTTGCAAGCAAATAGAAAGGAGGTGCACGACCACGTTGTCGTTAGCTCAACTGTGTGCGATTTTAATAACCCGAAGAATGCATGCAGGGTCAATCATTAAGATTGACAAGACCTTTATGGTATGCCCTAGGTGACTGGGTCAGCTTCGTGCACAATGTTCGTGAGTTAATTACCACAGGCCCAGCATCAGCTTCGTGCACAATGTTCGGGGTATTGCCGATTAGTCTGAATGAAAGGGAGAGATGACTTGCCCTAGGTGACTGGGTCAGTTTCATGCATAATGTTCGTGAGTTATTTACCACAGGCCCAACATCAGCTTCGTGCACAATGTTCGGGGTATTGTTCATCGATCCGTACGAAAGTAAAAGAATGACGTAACATACGAAAAGAAAGTAAGAATAGTAAAAGGATGATGTAACGTATGATACGAAAGTATGAGAATGAAAGTAAGAGATAGTGTAAAGTACGAAATGAAAGAATGTACACAAAAGAGAATTTTAATGAAAAGCATGAAATGAAAGTAAGTATATGAAAGTGAAAGCTAATGAAAAGAATGTAAATGAAATGGAACGAAAGTATGAATATGATGATGAAAGATAACGACTGATAATGGAAAATAATAATAATATTATCACTTGTACGTATAATGCATGACCACGTATGAAAGCAAAGAAGGGTTTTAACGAAAGTAAAGTATGTTATATTTTTATATAAAATAGAACTCACTCAGCAACGCTGACTTTTATGTACTTTCCAGTTGGCAGGTGATTGTTGCTGAGGATGGCACGGGGCAGCTACTTGGCTTATTTTTGGATGACATCCATTTTATATTGCGATAATATTTTTGTGATGTAATGCAATAAGTGATGTTTTGTAATGTAACAATGATGTATTATTTTGAAAAAGCAATTATACTTATATGAAATGGTTTTAAGAAATTCCGCTGCGATGTTTTACATAAATGTATATTTATGTGTTATGTGCAATGATAGTCCGACTGTGAGGTGCCCGGGAACGGGGGCCTTACATTAACCCATAACGAGAACTGAGCCTCAAAACAGTGCACCATGCCTGCTGGATGGTTCACCATAGTATCTTATAAAAGCATGTCACATGATACAAATGACCCCACAGGATCTCAGTGTGATACCCTTCTGATTATACGGAAGACATTGTGTGTGGGGGATTCCCCAAGTAGATCTACCCATATAAAATAAGTGGTTCATAAAAAAATTAATGATTGTGATAAAAGTATAAGCAGGTATCAACATTTTTCACAACATATAAGCATCATAAAATAGCATAGTGATAGTTTCAGTTCAATAGAGCATGCTTCATCCTAAAACAGTAGTAAAAGGAACACTAGAACTCACCTTAGAATCAAACAACGGTTCCCTTAAGCACAAAGAAATCCAAGTCCTAGCACCCTATTATCAGAATATATGTAATAAGATATATATATATATATATATATATATATATCATATTCTTAGACTAGAGAAAGTGTAACTAAGTGCGTTTTATGTTCACAAGTTCATTTAGTCCATTTTTTTAAGAGTTTGCATCAAAAGTTTTCTTTTTAGGAAAGTTGGGTTTTTCAACTCATAAACAATAAGTTATATGTTTCTTATGAATTTTTAATGTAGCAATAGGTTTTATAAGAGTTCTTGGTCATATGTTAACTGAAATTTTGGTCATATTACGGATTTTACACTTTTATCCTTCAAGTTTCTACAATTTACAATTTTTACCCTAAAGTTTGACTTTTTACAATTCTTGACCCAATACGATCCTTATTAATTCCTTAAAGTTTCCATAGCTTATTTGAGACTGTTTAGACTCCAAATTTTCAAAATTAAATGGGTGAAGTTTTAACACATAGGTTTTTAGTTACCGATTACGGTAAAACCGACACTTTTGTACGTCTAGTTTTTAAATCTTTTACTTTCAACCAAAAGCTAAATTTAGTTTCTCTAACTTACTGAAATAATGTGATTTTTATAGATTTTAGTCTCTTTATTTTATTTTCAAGATTTTATCCAACATCTTCTTGGTTAAGCTTACTTTTGTTAAATAATTCGTTAAAAATCACATTTTAACCCAATAAATCATCAAATTCGAGTTTTATCACTAAAATAATTATTCTAGGGCCTGGGAATGTTTAAACTTGTATCTTTTTAAGTGTTGGTCATATTTGATAATTTTACCATTTTTCGGGTCACCAAATAATAATGACAAGACAACAATGACAACGACAACAACAATGATAACAACACATACTACAACCACAACAACTACAAAAATTACAACCATGACAACAAAAAGGACAATGACAAACAACAATAACAACGACAATGACAACAATAGCAACAACAACAACGACAATGAAAACATCCATGACAAGCATGACAACAACTACGAGAACAACAAAGACACAACCATGACAACAACGTCAACATCACCAACAACAACAACCACAACAAACACAACGAGAACGGTAAGGATGACAACAACAATAACATGAAAGACAACAACATGACAACAACATCGACTAAAACAACAATAATAACAATGAAAACAACCATGACAACCACGACAACAACAATGACAACAACCACGACAACAACAATTAAAACAACCATAACAAAAACAATGGTAACTACCATGACAACAATGACAATAATAACCATGAAAATAGTAACAACAACGAAAACAACCACGACAACAACAAAAAAAACAACTACAACAACAATAACGACAATGGCAACGAGAACAACATGAATGACGACAACGACAAACGACGAAGACGAAGACAAACAAATCCACGAAGATAACAACGACAACAAGGACAACAACATCAATAACCACGACGACAACAACCACAACGACAATGACAACAACGACAACAACAACAATGAGAAGAACATCAACAACCACAATAAAAACAACCACGACGACATCAACCACGACGACATCAACCACGACGATAACGACAAGAATGACGATGACAACAACGACAACACCACCACCACCACCAACAACCACGACAACAATAGTGACTACAACCACAAAAGTGAGAAAAATGAAAACAACCATGACAACAATAACAACAACGACATGAAAACAACGACTACAATGATGGCAACGACAACAAAAACAACAACAACAAAAAGAAAGACAACATCCATGACAACCACGACAACAACAATGACAACAACCACGACTAGAACGACGACAAAAACCACAACAACAACTACAACCACAACAACAACTACAACCACAACAACAAAAACAATGAGAACGAAAACAACGACTACAACAACAACAATGACGACGACGACAACGAGAACAACGACGACGATAACGATGACATAACCTCGACGACAACAACCGTGATGATAAAAACCATGACGATAACTACAACGACAAAAACGACCACAAAGAAGACAACAAACCTACAGCTGTGACAACTATAACAATAACAACGACAACAAAAACAACAAAAACTACTACTACTACTACTACAATGACAGCGACAATGACAACAACAACGACGACATAAATAATAACAACAATGACAACAAACAAGACCACAACAACAACGAGGACAACAACATAAACGACAGCAACCACAACAATAACAATGACGACAACAAGAAAGATGAAGAAAACAAAGACGATGATAACTACAATGACGCTGAAAACAAACACGACAACAATGACGAAAATGACAAAAACGATGATGAGAACAACGACAACCACAACAACAAGAACACCCACAACAACAAGAAACAACCACAACAACAAGAACAACCACAACAACAAGAACAACCACGACAACAAAAATGACAACAACTACAAGAACAACAATGCCCACAACCATGAACCATGGCAAAGACAAAAAGAAACCAACAACGACAACAACAAAGAGAATGACATGACAACAATGACAACAACAATAACAACAACAACAACAAAACAACAAAACCGACAGCAACCATGACAACCACGACCACTAAAAGGACAACAACATGACAATAACAATGACAGTAACCAAAAAAACAAAGACAAACTACAACCACGAGAACGACAACAACAACAACAACAACCACAACATCAACAACGACAATGACAACAACAACGACAACAGCAATGACAACAACAACAACAACATGAATAGGAACACTGAAAACAAAAACAACACGACAACAACACCGACGACAACAAACACGATCACAATAACCCCAACGATAACAATGATGACGAAGACAACAAAAAAAATAACAATGATGTGGACAACAATCATGTAGATCACAATGACGACCACAACTAAAATGACGACAACAACCAAATGAAAACTCCAATGATAACAACAACGATGACAACAACTACAACGACGAGAAGGACGACAATGACAACAACCATGACAACAACGACAACAACAACAACCACACAACGACAACGACTACCGTAACCATGACAACAAACGATGACGAAAACGAAGACGACAACTACACGATGACGACAACAACCACGACAACAATGACGACGACAACAAAAATTATGTAAACAACAACGAAAACTATAACAACAACAATGACAGCGAAAAACAATGACAACGACAATGAAAATGACAACAACAACAACAACATCAATGACAACAACAACAAAAACATAACAATAACAACTACAGCAACAACAACAACAACAATAACACAATGACGACGACCACCACCAAACTAGAAAAGCAACAATGAAAAAAACAATAACGATGACAACAACAAAACGACGACCATGACAACAAAAAAGCAATGATGACAACAACAACTTTACCAAAAAAACAACGTTGGCAGCAACAACAACGATGACGAAAACAACAACAACAGCAACAACAACAACAACAAAGATGATGACAATAACAACAATGATGATGGCGATGACGATGCCAAAAAAAACAATGACCACAGCAACAACAACGAACACAAACACAACCACAAAAACAACCACGACACAACAACAACGATGACAAAAACAACAACGATGACAACAACAACATCAACAACAACAATGACAACAATAAAAAACAATGATGAAAACGATAACAACAACAAAAACAACGACGATAACAACAACAACGACCATAAAAACAACAACAACAATGACAACAACAGCAACGACAACAACAGCAACGACGATAACAACAACGACCACCACAACAACAACAACAGAACGACAACGACAACAACGACAACAACAATAACAATGACAATAACATAACAACAACAACAACAATAACAATAAAACAACAACAATACAATGGAACAACAAATACAATAACAACAACAATAGCAAAAACAACAACGTGGACAACAACAACAACAAGGACAGAAAAAAACAACGACAACGGCAATAACAACAAAAAAAAACCAACCACTACAAAACAACGACGACGAAGACGACCACAATGACAACAACAACAACAACAATCATGACGACAACAACAACAATGATGACAAGAACAACAACGAGGACATCAACAACAACAACAACCACAACGACAACAACAACAACAAAATAACCACGACAATGACAACAACAACCATGACAATGACAACAACCATAACAACGACAACTACAACAACAACAACAAGATGAAGAAATACAATGACAACAAACAAGGACAATGACCACAATAACGACAGCAACAACAACGACGATGACATCAACAACATCAACACCACCAACAACAATGACGACAATAAGAAGAACGGCAACAAAAATGACAACAACAACAACAAAAATGACAATGACAACTACAATACTGATAAAAACATACACAACGATAACAACAACGACAACGATGATGACAAAAACAACAACAACAACAACAACCACAACCATAACAACATAGACAACAACAACAATAACCCTAAACCCCAAAACCCTAAAACCCTAAGCTCTAAACCCTGAACCCAAAATCCCTAAACCCTAAACCCTGAACCCTGAACCCTAAATCCTAAATGCTAAACCCTAAAGTCTAAAACCTTAAAGACAACAATAACAACAACAACATCAACCTTAACAAACATAACCATAATAACCACAACAACAACGACGAAGACAATGATGACAACAGCGAAAGACAACGATGACAACAACGACGACGACCACAACAAGAACAACCACAACAATAACAGCCATGACCACAACAACAACAACCAACACCATAACAACCACAATAACAACAACAACAATAACAACAACCATAGCAACAACACCAACATAATAACAGCAACAACAACGACGACAATAACAAACAACCACAGCAACAACACCAACAACAAAAACAACAACGACGATGACACCCACCAACACACAATGACGAAGACGACACACCCAACAACATCCACAACAACAACAACACAAATAACGAAAACAACAATGACGATATGATGATGCCGACAACAACAGCAACAAGACAACACAACAACGACGATGACAACAACAATAAGAACAACGACGAAAACAATAACGATGACGACGATGACAATACGACAACAATCATAACGAAGACAACAACAACAACGATGACAATAACAACAATGATGAAAAAACAAAAACAACAAGAACAACAACAATGACAAGGACAACAATGAC
>JABSNV010000286.1:0-74112 GCA_024085815.1 Flaveria linearis
ACCATCAAGAAAGCAATAAAATTGTCGCCCTGCGAGGCGTTCAAGCATCTGATCAATGAATGGAGAGGAAAGTGATCCTTCGGGTGGCGTCGTAAGCTTGCGGTAGTCAATGCATACCACGCCAACCAGTGATCGTACGGGAGGGATGAGTTCATTTTTGGTATTCGTAACAACTGTCATCCCCCCCCCCTTTTTGGGGACAACCTGGGTCGGGTCACCCAGGGGGAATCAGAAATGGGATAGATCAAACCTGCACCATGAGTTTAAGAACTCCTTTTTCACCACCTCTTGCATGTGGGGGTTCAACCGCCTTTGAGGTTGCACCACGGGTTTGTAATCATCTTGCATGAGTATCCGGTGGGTGGCAATAGGTGGGCTTATGCCCTGAATATCAGAAAGTCTCCAAGCAATGGCTTTTTTGTGTGTTTTCAAAACATCAATCAACCTAGACTTCTCTTCCTCCGTTAATTTAGATGAGATGAGATGGGCAAACTAGCATTTTCTCCTAGATAGGCATACTCTAAATGAAGCGGTAGGACCTAAGCTCTAATGGTGGTGGTGTCTCTACTGATGATGTCTTACTCTCCTTGCTAGTCTCACTACTCTCTAATACCTCCGGAATCAGAGGGCCTCTTCCTCAACCACATCCGGCTCCTCCTTTCTATCCTCTCTCACTAAGTCGGCACCACAAATATACTCTAAACATTGATCCACACGTGAAATGAATGAATTTATGAAGTAGACGGAGTTTGAAGGAACGCTAAAGTCATCTTGAACTCCGGGTGGTTCATGGACTTGGCGATCTCAAAGGTAACATTCTCGTTTCAACGCGAAGAGTGATTTTTCCCGTCAAATATATCAATGATTGCCTTGGCGGTACGCAAAATGGACGCCTAGAATAAGAGGTACTCTATGGTCGGCTTCCATATCTACTATCACAAAATCAGCGGGGAAGACGAATTTATCAACTTTGACTAACAGATTCTCTACAATGCCTCGCGGATATTTCACGGATCGGTCTGCAAGGGATAACGTCATGCGCGTTGGGATCAGCTCTCCCAGGTCTAGTTTCTCATAAAGTGAATAAGGCATCAAATTAATACTAGCACCTGAGTCTGCCAACGCGTGACTCTGCATGTTACTACCAAAAACACACGGGATAGTGAAGATTCCCGGGTCCGACAACTTTTCTGGCATTGTTCAGAACTACTGCAGAGCACCCCGCTGATAAAGGAATATTTACGAGCTCTCCCAATTTGTCCTTGCTTTTCAGCAGGTCTTTCAGGAATTTAGCATATTTGGGCATTGCTGGAGAGCCTCAATGAATGGAAGATTAATCTTGAGCTGCTTGAACAGATCAAGAAAATGTCCATATTCCTTTTGGTCTTTTGGTGTTTCAACGCTAGGGGTATGGGACACGTGTGTGATCAATGACCGGGTAAGACCTAACATCTAACGGTTTCTTTCCTACACTCTTCTCTACCCTAGACTCACTCTTCGGTGCGGTACTTGCTGGGCTTGGCCTAATTGCACCCTACTAGGTGGAGTCTCTAACTCTATCTCCTCATCCATAATCTCTTCCTCTTCCTCTCCTACCACTACGGGTTTCTCTACTTCTCCACCTCTACCACTGCGTGTGGTAACAGCATTAATCTGACCCTTTGGGTTTTGTTGAGTGTTGCCCGGGAACTGACCCGGGGCGCGCTCATCCAACCGTCTAGCTATGTCACCTACAGAACGCTGAAGATCTAGAAAGCAGATTGTTGATTCTTAAGTAGGATGTCATGCTCTGCAAGGGTCTTTTGGGTGGTAGCATCCTTAGCAACTAACTGTGTCAACAAGTCTTTATTTCACCCAAACCGTTCCCACCATCCCCACTTGGAATTAGTTCCTGAATTCCTAGGAGCAAACTGACCCTGCCGGAATTATATTGTTGATTGGAATGAAATCCGGGGGGGTTTCCTGAAGACCTAAAGTTATTGTTGAACCTGGAACCTGAATTAAAACGAGTACCAAAGGGGTTAGTGGGTCCTTGGTTCTGACCTCCTATGAATCTACTTGCTCCTGGTTGAGCAAGGGGCACTCTAACGTACCATGACCTCCCCGACACATCTCACACTTATCAACCTTAGCCTTAAGCTCTTTCATTTCTCTTGTCAGGTTTTCTAAAGCAGCAGCCACCTGAGTATCCAAGGTGACTTGGTGAACACCTCGTGAAGACGAGGGTTGGCTCGAGGAAGGAGTGAAATTCCTAGTAATTGACCGCTGCTCATACTCAGACTGGGCAAAACTCTCAAAAAGGTCAAGGCACTCGTCTACAGTTTTCTTTCCATCAGGTGTGCCTCCGCAGAAGTATCAAAACGAGCTTTCGTTTTATAAGTGAGACCATTATAGAATTTCTCTACAAGGGCCCAATCAGATAAACCATGCTGGGAGCATTTGCTAAGTAGGTTTTGGAACCGCTCCCAAGCAAGATAGTAAGGCTCATCTGGCTCCATACGAAATGAGTGGATCTGGTCACGGAGCCTGGATGCTTTTGCAGGTGGGAAATACTTGTTCAGAAACCCTTGGCGAAGGGCTGCCAAGTAGTGAAAGCTCCAGCAGGCTGCGAGTCAAGCCAAGTGGCGGCTCGTCCCGCTAGTGAGAAAGGAAAACTGGAGAAAGATTGCATCATCATTGGCACCTTGAAGCTTGAAGGTACCACAGATGCGGGTCAGGCGGGCAATATGAGCAGGTGCATCCTCATCATCACGCCATGGAACTGGCATGAATTGGTGATCGCAGTCATGATGTAGGATGGGATTTGCCAAGAGTTTTCATTGGCAATCTGAGGGCAAGTGATTGGAGAATTAACTACGGTAAAAACCGGGGTGGATTGCTGGGGATGGTCCTACGGTCTCCCATTGGTAAAGGATTGGCTTTAGGACTAGTAGGTGCGGAAATGGGTGGTGTAGAGTTTGGTGTGGACTGGGTGAGGTTTGTGGGGTGCTATCAAAGATGGATGGTTTCGAGGGCGGGATAGAGGTAGAAAGTTTACACTTGAAGTAGAAGTACACCCCTGATCTGACGGAAGAGAGCGCGGAATCAGCTGTATGTGTCGGTGGTGGTCCCTTCGATCGGGTATGTGGCATGTACTGCAACTCAAGAATAGCAAAAAGAAAAAAAATAATGAAAATTAATAAAAATTGCAAATAATAAACCAAACAAAAGGAAAAAAAAAAAATAGACACAGAATAGTAAAACAAAACTAGAACAAGCTAATTAACGCAATTGCTAAGAGTCCCCGGCAACGGCGCCAAAAACTTGATGTTCAGAAAGTAATTTAGTACAAACGACTTAAATTACCCTATTCTAGACACTAAGTAATACTCTAGACTACTAAATGACACTAAACTACTAACCGGCAAGTGTACCGGTCGACTCTAGTATAGTTAAAGTAAGTCCGGATATCGAATCCACAAGACTCTAATGTATTGCAATAATTAACTCGATCTAGTCTAAAAAGACACGGACTGTTTGTTTTGTTCTTGAAAAAGGGGGGTTGTCTAACAATTCCTACAAAAGACAAGTAATTGAAAACTAGAAATAACTAAGGCACGAATTAAGAACAACTTAACTTGGATGATAGACGGCACTACCTAGATTGGAATCCTGATTTTGTTAGAGATGATTGGTTTGGAAATTGTAAACTTTGGGGAACCGGGATCTTAAAGTTCTCACCTTTGGGACGCCTAAAGCCTCCTAATCACTCTCAAGAGTACTAAAGTGACATCCTAAGATTAGGTAACTACCGGTTGTTAGACTCACTCTCACGAGATGTCTAATGGGTCTATGAAAGTACCTATGTGATTCACTCCTTCACGGGATCTAAATCAAGGTAAGTTGAACTCTATTAATTGAACTTGCTAGACATTAGTCAAAAGGGCCACTCCCTCACAGAAGCTCCTGCCTTGCAGCTTAATGACTTAGATCTACCAATAAACTCGCACCTCACAGATTATGAGATTAGCAAAACACTTGAATTAGTAAGATTACCGATTAATGCTTTTAAAGTCTATTGTACCTTCAACATTAAAGATCCTAAATTTATTATGTGACATAGTCAATCACCAAAACTCAAGACCTAACACAACTCTATTACGTGATAAAGACCGTCACCAAGAGTTATGTAAAGCAAATAAACAACAACCAAACCCATTCAAATACTCATATGCATTCAATTAAGAGCCAACTATTCTTACAATTCAAAGACTACCAAGGTTTCATAAGAATCCCATAAAAATCATAACTTTAACAATCAATTATCCAATCTAGGTAGTAACAAAGTGTCTAGCCGCTCATAATTGCAGTTTCAATCAAAAGTGAAGTTGAAACAATGAAACGAAGCATCTAAGACGAAAAGAGAATGAAAATAAAGACACCCCGAACGTCACAAGGTCGACCCGAATGCTTCCTTGCCTTCAATCTTCGAACCGGATGCTCCGAATGCTTCAAAATGACTCGATTTGTCCTCTCCCAATCGTCCAAAATCTGCCTCTTTCGTAATTAGGGTTCTCCCCTTCTTCAAGAGGGCTTAAGTAGGTTAAATACGACCTTTCTGCAGATACGGGCCTCTCGCGGGGCGCGAGAGGCTTTACAAATCGGTCGCCACCCGCCACCTTGTTAAAGCAAATATCAACTTCTCGCACACTCTCTAGCGGGCCGCGAGAGGATCTGGCAAACGGGTCGCGCCCCGCCAGCTGATCCTAGATTCAGACTTTGACTTCTTTCAGCTTGTGATCTCGCGTATCGATTCGGGACTCGTTCTTCTTGTATTTCCGTTTATTTTTGGCTCTTTTTAACCCACAAGGCCTGCAAAATAAAATAAAACAAAAGTTTATCTATTCTAAAGGAAAACGACGCTAAACAAATAAAAACTAAACAAATATGCATGAATAACCGATGTATTTTGCAATAATCATAGCCTCTCAGCAAGGTTCACCCTCTTGTCATTTTCAACATCTGCGATTGCTTTGTGAGACGACCTGACCATGCTAGAGTCATCAGTCATTTTCAACATCTGCGATTGCTTTGTGAGACGACCTGACCATGCTAGAGTCATCAGAACGCTTCTGGATCTGTTCTTCCGATGGAATCGTAGATATTCGTAACTCGTATTTGTTCCGCCTAACGAATCATCTGACCAGGTTAGGGTTAGATTAACCTGTTTATATGTTATGTTGATATCATGTTAGTGATAATTAATTTGGATTGATAATAGGAGCTATTGTGTGCTGTTAGCTCTGGTGTATAATTGTTGAATGGGAGCGTTCGATCTGGTTTTATTGTGTTTGTTAAAAGAATTTAGACGTGGAATTAGTTCCATAAAAACTAGATTAATGGATTCTTATCTAACACTTGTTTTATGTTCTTATGTATAATGTTGGTTGCGCTGGATATGATTATCATCACAACACTTGGCATCTCACCAGAAGTGAACCCAAAAGAAGTTATTGTTGGTTAGTAATTGCTCATCAGATAGTTTAGCTTTTTTCTTAATGTATTATTAATTGGCACAGTGTCTCATTTTACAGGTTTTCATCATTTAATTGAACTATGTTCTTGCCATGAAACTTGAAAAATGATATTTGTTGCTACTTGGTTCCTAAGGTTCAAGTAAACACCCAAGATGATTGTATAGATCTATGTTAGTCTTTTCATTGGCAAGTGACCATGTTAATTTCTTCATGCTTTGTGTGAATGGTGGTGTATCTACTGTAGATGGCATCCTGAAAGTTGAAATATTTAGTTGAAATGATTGTAATTCACTTATTTTGGATTCCAGCACATGGTTTCTCTTGATTGTTATACTCTAGGCTTGTATTTGCTTTGAATTGATGTAGTTCAGATAGGTATTAGCTTCAAAATAATCATGTCTTAAGTGAACTTTATGAAATATGGAACCGTGCCAATCAGTTGCCATGCTTATGTTTTTGAGTTATCAAATAAGAAAGGTAGTTTACCTTAGAATCTGTCTTAATTTGCAATCTGTCTTAGTTATTTTAGGAGAAGCAACACCAAAGATGACTCAGAAAAAGTGATTTGATAACTGTTTCAGTTGCATTGTGTTGTTTTCTCACTTCTGTTTCATATCTTATTGCTGGTTTATGGGATGCAACTGCTAAAACCCCTAAATTGAATTGGGTGGTGCTCATTGTTAGACCACTAGTTTGGGTAACTTTGACAATTTCATTACTCATAGAAAGATTTATATCAGTCAAGATTCTAGCTATTGTTTGGTGGGTCTTCTGTTTCTTCTCAATTTCTTTAGTGGTTTAGACCATTTACTTGAAATAAACGAACAATTTACTGATGTTATTCTGAGTCATAATGGTGTCAATTCGATGAAAGGCGCGGGTAAATTGTTAGTGAAAGAACAACAATCGGAGCCGTAATGATGTCAATTGGAAGGTTACGAGTCAAGTTTCTGTTAAGGATCTTCGAGCAAGAAGAGTGTTTTCTCCTGCAACGGTTGCGGATGATGGTGTTATTCGGGCGCAGGTAAATTATGTTTCATTTCAGTTTATTAAACAAATGTTTAGATGTACATGTTGGCCTTCATAGTTATCACACGTATCTGGTACTAGCATACTAGGAGTGCTAAGTTCTCACTGATTTTGATCTCAAAATCACAAATATTCTAGGACTAATAATGGTACTAGCACCTCTATTGCAGTGGCTTTTGACAGTTACGGGTTGAATTGGGCAGTGTAAACATGCAATTTTGTAATAGTCTTGGTCTTAATAAGGAAGGTCTTCAAGGCCACAGAGAATGGCTTGTAAGATTCTTTATCCTTGCAATAGTTAAGTAGTTGTTTTGTTTCTGTATGTTGGATGATTAACGCGGTTTTTATTAATGTGGGCATTGTTGTTTCATGTGGCAGACAGAAGTTAATTTTCTTGGTCAGCTCAGACATCCCAATTTGGTGAAATTGATTGGGTATTGTTGAGAAGATGATCACAGATTGCTCGTTTATGAGTTTATGTTTCGTGGAAGCCTTGAAAATCACCTATTTCAAAGTATGCACCTTCCTTCCATGAATATTTTTTCTTCTTTTTGTTCTAGCTTTGGTTACTTCATGATTAGTATGTAGTACCATCACCCATGATGTAATAGTAACTTGGATACCCACTATGATCAAAAGATTCCACCCTTGCTAACAATTTTTGAACTATTAGACTATTAGTGTTTGGTAACTATGGCTATTGGAAGAACAAGTTGTTAAGGCTCATTGCTCTGTGCAAAGTCACAGGTGGCTTCTTGAATGTGAGGCACATCATATTTGAAAAATGTAAAAAAGTATATAAATAAAATAGATAACTCTGGATGTGTTTTGAATAGCTTTGGTCTAATGTAGTGTAATGGTAAGAACACCTTTATCAAAACATTGATGTGTTTTGACTTTTGAGTTTTGAATTCAAAGTCAATGTTCCTGTTAGTTCGTATTTTTCTTCTGTATTGAACCTAAATCATTTTGCAGGTCTGATATGTGCTCCAATCTTGTTATTATGGACATGGGTATGTGGTGATCTACGAGTTACCGCTAACTTCTCTCATTTTTCATCAGTTGGATTTCAGGTGTGAATTTGTAATATTATATAAATGATTTAATGTAAAACTCGTGCAGTGTTACTCCTTTGCGCATTAGAATTTATTGTTGAATGTTTTATGCAGGTTGTGATGCTTCTGTCATGTGTTATGGCTTTCTTTTTAAATTACGCGGTTTTCTTGAACACAACTCTAAACTCAGCCCTCAGCCTTCTAGGAGCAGCTGGTGCTGTAGAAGCCATTGCAACTGTGGTCGTATTACGTTTTAAATTTTATTTATGTGTAGGGCTACTTATTAGACAATTAAATGAATTTGGAACTAATTTTAATTTTGCGTATGCATGTGAACTTGGAACAACTTTGTAATTTTTGTTAGTATTTAATTAAATGAATTTTGTTTTGCTATTATTCGACAATTATTGATTTATAGTTTTATAAAAACAGCAGGTAAAATTTATAAAAATTAATGTGTGTATATATAAAATAATGCAGCTAAATTTATGACGTGCATTGCGTATTATCTTTAGCACGTCATAAAAATTACATAGATGACACGCGCATGTGTGTCATCTAGTCATTTATGACTACCCCTTCCTTGACGCGCATTGCACATCATCTTTTGCGCGTCACAAAATGTACGTCATCTTTTGCGCGTCATACAAAGATGACGCGCGGATGCGTGTCATCATTCATTTATGACTACCCCTTCCTTGACACGCATTTGCGCGTCATCTGACCCCAAAGATGACGCGCAATGCGCGTCATCTATTGCAGTTTTTCTAGTAGTGTCATTGATGTTGGTGAACAAGTTACAATGAATAATCAAATAGAAAGATGGAGGAAGATCAAACCCACCCAAAGGAGAGGATTTCTCCTTGGGTGGTGCTTCACACCATGAGAAACACACATAAAAGAACCACCCTTGTAAAAATGCACTAGTGGGTCTATTTATATTATTATTACAACATGACCTAATTTTGACTTTTCTATTTTTCTTGATCTTGACTTTGTCATGTTGAATTGTCTTGTATTGTTGTTTTTGTTGTAATCAACTTGGTCTCTGAACTTGTACAATGAGATCTTCAGACGGCTGTGATTGTGATTTGGAAAGTTTCAGTTTATCCAATTGTTGAACCCAACACTCAGGATTCTCTTTATACTAGAGTGTTTCCAAGAAAAACGTATACTGTAAAGAAAATCTATAAGCTTCTATATATAGCAAGTAGACAGTCTACTAAATTCTTAAACTCTTTCGATGTGTTATAAAAGCGAGCCAAGCTAGATGCTTGCTTACTTAGTGACCGGTCTTCATGTTTACTTTCTTATATAATTAGTTTAACTACTTCATTTGTTTTTCTCTTATAACTTACAAAATATAACGTTATTTCTTTGGGACGGCCAATTTTTGCTCTACGAGTCAATTAAAGTTTTGTTTAAAATAGAGAAAGGTCCAATATAATATATATTTTATCATTGCACGATCTCTTAGAATAATAACTGCTCATCACAAGATATATTTCATCTTTCAAATAGTCATCTTATTTGTAACCAGTCGGAGACATGGACTTTTTTCCGGTAGAAGTGGGACTCCACCAAGGATCGGCATTGGATGAGATGATGAAGTCTATACAAGAGCTAGTAGTGTTGGATGAGATGACCAAATTTATACATGAGCCAGTCCCGTGGTGCATGTTGTTTGCGGATGATATTGTCTTAATATCATAATCTAAAACGGTGTTTAACGAGAGGCTAGAACAGTGGAGAGCAGCACTAGAGCGCGGAGGCTTAAGGATAAGTCGCTCTAAAATGGAATACATGCATTGTAACTTTAGTGGGGAGGCTGAAGAGGACACCTAAATCAGTATCCAGGGTATGATGGTCCCACAGACATATAGGTTCAAATACATGGGCTCTTACGTACAGGAAGACGGAGAGATACACATCGATGTAGCCCACCGTGTTCAATCAGGATGGTGCAAGTGGAGAGTAGCATCGGGATTTCGTGTGATAAGAGGTACCCGGCTAAACTAAAGGGAAAACTATACAGAGTGCGGTACGTCCAGCTATGTTATACAGAACAGACTGTTGGGCCATAAAAAATCGTACGAGAGACAAATAGAGGTCGCTGAAATACGAATGTTGAGGTGGATGTGTATATGCTTAAAAATCATGATTTAGTAATGATGTGTTATCCGATACAGATCATATGCATAGAAGAGTATGCTCGTATATTATAAATTGGATGTTTGAAAAGAACAACATCAGCATTTAATAGAAATAAGAGGCAAAAGAGTGTAAAACAAACAAACATACCCATTATATCCTACTAAAAAACAGGGTCTGTGAAGAGGCAAAAGAGTGTATGATTCTAAAATGAGACTCGTGTAAAAAAATATGTAAATAAACTAGCGACTGAGATTATTGATTATACTTCGCTAATAGATTGAGAATAGATATCTAGGTTGAGAGCGCCTACACCTTGTGTTTTGATTCAAAAACATTGACGCATTATTGAACATGTCTAACACATAACATATATCATATAGCAGCATTGCCATTGATATATAGTTTTACAAAGATCGCACATCAAGCTATTTATCTAGGAAAACCTTAACACAAATTGAATATTAGCAAAAACTTTATAACAATTAATATTTGAAGAAGATAATATTTACAAAAGCTGAATCCTAATTATTACTTATTTAGCATCCACATGGAAAAACACAAGCCAATATCAGAGGCTAACAAGATGGGATGATAGTTTTGATTGAAAATATTAGTAAAGATATGTTTTCACTAATTTCATACATAAATAACTTACAAAATATAACATTATTCTTTGGGACGACCATTTTTTGCTCTACGAGTCAATTAAAGTTTTGTTTAAATAGAGAAAGGTCCAATATAATTTAAATTTTATCATTACACGATCTTTTAGAATGATAACTGCTCGTCACACGACATATTTCGTCTTTCAAATAGTCATCTTATTTGTAACTTCGTTGATAATATATGAAAGTTTCATATATCTTATATTTATAACCATTACATTAAAATTGAAGATGTTATAAGCTCTCTTTCTTCTCATTTTGTATATGGTGGTTGTGTCCCAGTTCAAGATATAGTAATACAAGTTAAAGGAAGAAGAAAGTCCTACATCAATACATATATTTGGATTATTCTGACAGCATCAAAAACCTACAAAATACATCTTGTAGTTTACACTCAGATGGGTTGACCTAAAGCTTTTCACTAACTCTAGAGTTGACTCCCAATAGCTCTTAAGCTTTCGCTAAGAAGTTGTGTACATCTGGATTTATTTAAAAACTATAATATTTATATTTATATCTATACTATATTAATATACATATGGGAAGGACAATATGGTCATTTGACCCACAAAACTCTTAATTTTAAGAGTTGTACAACTCTTGAAACATAGGCTACAACACCTGAAGCATAATCGAAAGCAACGAGGGAGAACGTGAATTCAAATTCAAAAGGGATCGAGTCCAGATCTGGCTCTCAACAAAACCCCACCCTCGCACCCCTAATTTCATAACACCGCTCACCTCCAGTAACCTCCATCGCGACCTTTCTAGATTTCACCATGGTGTGGCATCTTCTATTCTAAAGCTAGCAATCGAAAAGTTTTGTGGCTGAGGCGAAGAATCGTGTTCAATTAATCAACAGGGGACTTGATAGTTCGGGGAAAACAACAATAGTACTGAAAATCAATGGTGAAGACACCGGCGTTATTAGCCCTACTCTTGGATTCAACATCAAAACCATGACCTATGGTAAGTATATGCTCTCCCGCTCTCTCTCTCTCTCTCTCTATCACACACGCAAACATCAACAATGTCTAAGATTATGTGATTTGATGCTATTTTGAGTGTTTTTTATTTGCAATGCCCTTTTGCATTTCTGCAAGTATGTTGTTTGTTTGGATATTGAGTAACAACTGCAATGGTTCAATCATTTTACTTGTTATTTTTGATGGGTTCGATGGGATGAAGGTCAAAATGTTTGTGTGAGAATGTGCATCTTGTTTGGGTATTAAGTAACAATTGCCCAAGTGTTTCTTGTTCATTCATGTCTTTATGGAGATTTGAACTCACAATCCATAGATTGTAATGACTGCTGATACCATCGGTCCAAATGCCACTTGGTTTTATTCTTGATCATTGCCTTTATTAGTGAAATAGTGGAACTTGTTCTTGGTGTTAACTGAAAGATAATGGCAGGTACACCCTTAACATATGGGAGGTTGGGGGTCAAAAGACTACACGATCTTACTGAGAAATATTTTGAGCAAACTGATGGATTAGTATGGGTTGTTGACAGTTCAGAACTTAGAAGGCTGGATGACTATAAATTTGAGCTGGATAATCTATTAAAGGAGGAGGTAACTTAAACTTTGACTTATTTTTTGTTCTAAACTTATCATTTTGGATGAGGTTTTCTTTAATATGAATGAAAACTGCAAAATCATAGAGAGGGATGGAGTTGAGCTTCAAAGATACGATTTTTTAAGAAAACACAGTTGTAGACTAGGAACCTTGCTCAATCAAACAGTCATATGATGGCAGTTGGTACTTTGCTTTATAAATCAAACTTCAATCTTTTTCATTAACAGAAATATTGAAAATAACGTGTAACGTTTAATTTGCAGGAGCTTAATCTAGGCAAAAAGAAGGTGTGATGTTTTAAATGCTTGATTTCTAATGATTACATGAATCAGTTTGATGTGTGCCTTAGTTTTCTTTAATTTGTTAATAAAAGCTAAAAGAATTACAGCATTAACTTAGTCACAAAGATGCTTTGTTGAAAACCATTTCTTAATATTGATTTGTTTAATATTGATACTATGACTTACCGTTCTCTTACTGATTAGTAATTAGCTGGTGTTTAATTGTAAACAACATGATGTTTGTAGAAATCAGCAAGTTGAATATAGTTGAAGCCTCTAATAAAGAAATATTCAAAAATGAAAGATCGGCATATTATTATTTTTCCATATTTATAGTGATTAATTTTTGCTCTTTATGTTATGGTAATGTTTATACAAACTCGTGTGTTTTAACTCTTTACTCACAGGCGGTGTGTGAGAAGGCATGCGGCTAGGTTTATATTAGAAAAGCATGAACCAAATGAAAATTTATTTAAGATTAAAGATCTTAGAATGCATGAAGATTATGGTTCAACTTTATTAAACGAGAACATAACAAATGCAGTTCAAAACCCGAACCTCGAAGCTCATAACGAATGTCATTCGGTAGACCATCAAGATGGGTTACATAAAAAGTACAAGCTTACAGGGAAATTCCTTTTAATATCAAAATGAAAGACATGTTACATATTTGTAAGTTGAAGTTTTCTAATTTATGTACTGTTTTATGTAAACATAATTTCATTATGTGTTTTGTATCAAGTGATATGACAATGATTTGGATACGAATTAAGAAAAAATTGATGTAGCTTATGTTTGGGGTAATGTAAAAGAGACAATCTTTAACATTTTTCCAACTTCTTCAATTACTTTCATTGAAAAAAAAATACAATTAAACAAGAAATCAACTTTTTGCAACAAAAGAGGAGAAGAGTTAGAAAATAAAGACGGTAAAATGGACGGGCGAGCGAGTCAAGACTGTTTTAAGTCAAGCAGTTAATTTTGGTTTCGGGTCGAAATCATTCAGTTAGGCTGACTCGAAACACTGATTTGTGGTCAATACAGTCTTCATATATGTGCTTTAATCTTGTTCCGTTATTATGGATTTAATGTGTTTTTCTAAATCAACTTTGTTGATACATTCAGATGTTGATAATTATGTAATCGCTTTATGTTACATTACTGCCATATGATAGGTATTCTCTAAATTGGTTGTTGGAGTGACTTGATACTTAGGTAAGTATTTTTGATTTTTTAGATTATATAAAAAAAATTCAATTCCTATGCTACTATCAATTTATGTTACATCACTGCATACTGGTAGGAAAAATCACATTTTCTCATTGTCGGTTTGCTAATTAGGTGATAGTTGGATTTTGTTTCCATGAAAATAATTATGATTTTGGGTTTGGTTATGTAATTTTATGTCTATACGAATGCTAGATAAGTTTCTTTCTAAATTATGATTTGTCATGTTGGGTTTGGTTATCTATGAACATATGTACGAGTGGCTTCCTATTTAAGCAATACAACGTAGTCTTTTATATTGGTTTGAGTGATGTGTACATAACTGCACAACTAACAATACTTAAATTGTGTGGGTTGATGTAATTTTGAAATTGCTTCAGTGGTTAAACATTAACTCTATTAATTTGAAAGTGGTGAAAGCCTGAAAGGGATATTTATTGGTATTTTCTTATTTGTGTGTTTAAATATATATTTTTAAAGTATTATGTTTTGTGTTTGATTATTATTTCATTGCAGGCTCATAGGTAGATAGGCTACTCAGATATATGAATACGAAAGCTACCAGAACTACTATACAATATAAACCACAAGAGTATTCATTAACTAACAGATTACGATTATTACGTTGTAAAATTATCCCCACCGTCGCATCGCACGGGTTTCTTACTAGTTTATATATATGTGAAGCAAACACATACATTTAACCAAACAACTTAGATACACCACAAAAAAATATATATATATAACAACCACATAAAGGTTAGCAAACCAGCACACATCAGCGAAAGGCACATCATCAACATGTACTAAAAAAACCCAACAATACACACATTTTATCGAACACCATACCTGTCTTACATGCAATACAGATAAACCCCAAACCTAAGAAAATCATACCCGAAAAAAGGCGCAAAAGTCTTTGAAAACCCAAAGAAGCAACTATGATCACCGATGGTTGCAACGGCAAAAGTCCATTAATCAATACCCAAGTGACCAAATTAAATGTTGCAACTACATAGATAAGCGTTGATAATGGACAGCTAAATCACTAAACCCAAAATAAATCAACATAACACCCCCAAAATCACCAAACGTGAAAGAAAGAAACTATTAAAAACGAAACTGAACGCCCAAAACTAACAGCTAAAAGCAAAAGATGGCACAAAACGTAAAAATCAAAAACTGAATTCACCTTGTTGTTAAAGAAAACCAGAGAGAATGGTAGTAGCTTAAATAGAAGAAATATAAAGACGAGGGAAAACGGTGTACGTGTAAAAGGGGCAACATAAACACATACCACAAAAGATAAATAGCTGATTGACTAATAGCAGTGAAATACTTTCACCTAGTTGTACTTTGTGAAGTAAATAATAAACTTAGAGGGTTTATTTTTAACTATTAATTTTAAAAAAAAATACCAAATATGTAACTAGAGATTGGTACTCTCTAATCAACTCTGTCATTTTCTTCTTATTTTTCATACAAACCAAGAGACATTGCTATCTTTAGTGTGAATCTCCGGCGATACACATATTGTTTTGGTTGTTGCACTCTAGAAGACATATGCGTTCTTCTAGAGAAGAGGCGCAAACACGAAGCCTAAACCACCACTAAAGGATTAATTCGTTCATTGTTGAAATCGAAGGCTTTCTTTAAAAACTTCGTGCAAGACCGTGATTTGAATCGCTTTCTATTTATAACACAAAAATAATATTTTTTTATTTATTTTTGTTCATGTTATCTACTATACCGTACTATAACATATCCTATGAATAACAACAGCATCCTTATTATTTATTAAGTGTTTTAATAAAATGTGACCCAATTTCCTACAAGTTTAATCTTAATAGAACAATTTGATAAAATTTTTATCAAGTTTCTCAAACTCACAAAGGAAAGGCGGAGTGCATGCGGGGAGAGGTGGGTACCGCCACGAGCACAACCCTAGTGGCAAAACCAAAAACTTTTTTTCATGGTGCCTAGACAATTTTGGTATAAATATTTTTTATCTAACTCAAGTTGGGTCAATTCGGGCATACAATAAAAACATAAAAACAAGTTAAATATGTAAAATACATAATATAAGTATTGCAATTGTTAATAGAAATACAATCTCTCGTTAGTTAGGATGATAAGAGAAAATTGATTTTCATTTGACAAGATCTGAAAAAGATTATCCAAACCAATATACTGGAGAGTTATAGAATGGGTATAAAGTTAATTGGATTAACTTAAATGGGATTAATAAATTAACATAGGTAAGTAGGTATAAGAGTTTATTGTTAATTTTTCTCGAGATCGATGTTAAATTCATTTGGGTTGATCTCAAAATTTTATGGGGTCATTTGGGCTGATCTCAAAATTTTATGGGGTCGATATCAAAGTTTCATAGTGTTGGTCGAGATTATTGTATAAACGCTATTATAAGAACTCATGGGTACGAGTAAACCACTACCGCATGGGTATGTCCACTCATGACCTCCTCACCCCTTAATATATAATGTGCCTTTTACTGCCCATCTTTTTTCAATTATATGCTTGCTCAATTTTAAGTTTTATAATCGATCACACAAATTTGACTTTTATTGGTTGTTCATTGTGATACCAATTTTGCCATCAGTTTACATAATTCATCTTTGCATCTGATCCATACACACACATACACATGTTTTGTTTTAACTTAAATCGAAGCCATTGTATAATGATTCAAGACTACATATTCTATTTATTGGAATGCAAGGTAGTAATAATTTTTTAGGGAAGTTAGCTTCTTTTACCCAAATGCAACTAAAATAACTCAACAAGCAACTACTTTAGTTGGTTTTTCAACAGGTTAAGGGATGTGATTGGCAAAACCTTATTTTTAGTACTAATTCGAAGTGTAGCTACTTTTCTGTTTGTGTTTGTGGGTGTCTCAGATTGCCCATTTGTATTACTGTTGTTCATTAAGAAGCTGCCCTTTGACTTTTGATGTCAAATGGGTTGTTTTCAACTACAACGTTTATTTCACTTATAAGCATTTTTTAGAATACATTGACTATGCTAGACTGATCAATAATGTTTACTAATAGTGTATGTATTAAACCTGAAATATACTTCATATGGGTCTTGCATATGAACCTGATCAGTCTGATGTGAAAAACAAAATTTAGCTCTATTTTGGAAGCTAAGGAAGTTGATAATATATAAACAGACAGATATTTGAACTTTATTAAGTGGTATGTTGCGTAGGCAAGAAACAAAAACTCTTTGAATCCATTATTCAGTACTTTACATGCCATTGCGGTTTAGGCTATCCGGTAAATTCAGGTACATGCCTTTGTAAAATCAAATAGTGAGTGCACATCATTTGGGTAAAATAGGACGAGCTTGCACTTGGTTGTCAAATATAGGCCACAATAAACGTATTTTGAAAGCTAACCATTTGATAACGTGTTCATAAATAATATCATACCAATCTCAAATGGTATGTTTATAGGTACAAAAACTTGCAGTTTGATTCTGCAAGCAAGGTTTTGTCTCTGCTTTACACATGAAAGTGGCTATATGACTCTTCAGCTAAGGTATATTTTCATTTTACGTTTTTGTTTAGTTGTTTTTAACTTTTTGTTGTTTCAATTTGTTTTGCTACTTAGCTAAATGGTAGTCTGGGTTATATGTGTTTAGCATTTCCTGTTTCTTTTAATGGTTGTTTAAGAATAATCACATCCATTTGCTCTGTCTGATCTTTTCATGTTATTGTCAAAACCTCTGGATGTAAGCGTTTACAAAGGCTGTACAAAATATAATGAACACAGCCACAACCACGACTGAAAACAAGTATTATGAATCTAGAAAGAGAGAACAAGTATCTGCTTATGAATACAACGAGCAGAATACAATCAAACACAAGAAGATTCAAAACAGGTTGAATCAATCATCAAGAACAAGAACAATCGCCTGAAACTTGGAGAAGACGATACGTTTGGAGAGATGTAAAGTGTGTTTGTGAAGACTCTAGAATCCCCGAGTCAAACAAACACCACTGAGCTTTAAAGCCAAACAATCACACGCGCACAAACTGACTACTACGGCCCACAAACCATCCAAGCCCAGCAAAGCCCGCAGCCCAGCAGCAAGTCCAGATATACAAAAACAACAAATACAAATCATCAAATTGATAAAGAATATGTATGTACATCAAACACATATTTCAACACCCCCCCTCAATTTGATGAAGAAAACACATCATGCATATGTCATGGAAGACAGGATTAGCAGCAATAGACAAGGCTGCACTACTATCACAATGCAAAGTAACAGGAAGTGTGACAACAACTTGTAATTCTCTTAACAAATTAATTAACCACATAAGTTCACAAGAAGCAGCACACATAGCCCTGTATTCAGCTTCTGCTGATGAACGAGAGACAGTAGACTGTTTCTTACTTTTCCATGACACCAACCAACTTCCAAGAAACACACAAAAACCAGTAACTGATTTCCTAGAACTAAGACACTTAGCCCAATCAGAATCAGCAAACGCACTAAGATTAAAACAGGAAGATTTAGAAAAATGAATTCCTTTTCCAGGTGCTCCCTTTAAGTATCTCAAGAGTCTCAAGGCTAATTGAAGATGAGAGTTAGTTGGAGAATGCATGAACTGACTCAAAAATTGTACAGCATAAGAAATATCAGGTCTTGTATGAGATAAGTAAATTAGCTTACTGATTAACTTTTGAAAACCACTAACATTTTTCAAAACAGTTTCGTCCTTTTTACAAAAGTTAGTAACAAGAAAGTTTTGTTCAAGAGGTGTACTAACTGGTTTACATCCACTAAGACCAAATTCAGTTAACAAATCAAGACAATATTTTCTTTGTGAAAGATATAAACACTTGTATCTCTAATAACTTCAATCCCTAGAAAATATATCAAAATACCCAAATCTTTAATTAAAAATTTGGTATTTAAAAACCGCTTTATGCTATCAATTTCTTTCATGTCATTCCCAGTAACAACAATATCATCCACATAAACTAATAACACAACAAACATATTCTGTTTTGACTTAATAAACAATGAATGATCACATTTACTTTGAATAAAACCAAGTTCAAGTAAGACCCCAACTAATTTTTCATTCCACACTTATGGTGCCTGTTTTAAGCCATACAATGATTTATTTAGCTTACACACCTTAGTTTCACTTTTAGAATAGAAACCCTCAGGTAACGACATATACACTTCTTCAGACAAGTCACCATATAAAAAAGCATTGTTAATATCAAGCTGAAACAACGGCCAATCATTTTGAACAGCTAAAGAGATAACACATCGAACTGTAACCATTTTCACAACGGGTGAAAAGGTTTCATCAAAATCAATTCCTTCAGTTTGACTATATCCCTTGGCAACTAACCTAGCCTTATAAGGCTCTATTTCCCCAGTTGACTTATACTTAATTTTAAAGACCCATTTACAACCTATAGGTTTTCGACCCGCAGGTAAATCAACTAGGGTCCAGGTATTATTCCTATGTAAAGCAGACATTTCTTCATTCATGGCCTCAACCCACCTATCATCATGTTTGGCTTCAAAGTAGTGTCGAGGTTCAACTGACTTATTTAAAGCAGTCAGAAAACATTTAACATCATATGGTAAACATGAATAATTGACAACTTTTTCAATACCAAACTTGACCTTTCCTTCAACAACAAAATCATCAAGGTTTCTTGGAAACTTAACAGGTCGAGAGGACCGTCTAACTGACACAGATGGATCCCTGTTACCCTCAGAGGTATTGTGACCTTCTGTCATATTCATCGATTTACTAGTCTCAGCCTCGCTTGTGCCATCACTCTGGACACCCGGCTGCTGAGTTAAGGGTATACCATGTCTCAGACCACTTGGAGACTTGGGTAACTCCCTCATCTCAGCCTCCTTTTGGCTGTCAAAGACGTCTGGAGTATTGTAACAATGCTGCTGAGAACTAGATTCACCATTCACACATTCCCTCTCTTCATCATCGGGTAACTCACCATTGGGACTATTTGACTGACTTATGTCTATTTCATCAAAAAAGTTAACATTTGTTAAAGAGTTTTGATCTATAGTGACTGACTCATTATTAATTGAATTTTTAAAGGGAAAGATATGTTCATAAAATTTGACATCACGAGAAAAGATTATTTGTTTTCTATCTAGACACCACAGTTTATAATCTTTTTTAAAAGAAGAGTATCCCAAGAAAACACATTTTTCAGCTTGAGGAGAGAACTTATTATTATTATTAAGAACTGTATAAAAACACAAGCAGCCAAACACTTTAAGGTGACCAAGAGAGGGTTTAAAGCCAAACATGATTTCATAGGGTGTTTTTCCATTCAGAACAGAGGATGGGGTCCTGTTAATCAAATAGGCACTAGTTAACACACAATCAGACCAGAAACGAATAGGAATATTTCCCTGAAATAGTAAGGTTCGGGCAACATTAAGAAGGTGACGGTGTTTTCTTTCTACTACACCATTCTGTTGTGGGGTATAAGCACATGAGGTTTGATGTATAATCCCATTTTTACTTGTGAAGGTGGTCATTTGGTTATTGACAAACTCAGTTCCATTATCACTTCGAAACACCTTAACATTTTTCCCAAATTGTGTCTTAATGAGATTATAAAAGTTTTCAACATTTGAAAAGACCTCTTCTTTACTTTTAAGTAGATACACCCAAACAGATCTGGAGAAGTCGTCAACAATAGTTAGAAAGAACTTATAACCTTCACGACTGGGAGTACGATAAGGTCCCCATATATCCAAGTGAACAAGGTCACCTATATTTTTTGAGTTATGATCACTTAATGGGAATGGCTCTCTATGTTGCTTGGCCTTGTGACAAACATCACAAGGACTAAGATGATTTTGAAGTTTCAAATTTAGATCTTTTTAAGGACATTTAGGGCCTTATCAGAGGGGTGTCCCAGTCTAGAGTGTCAAAGGTCAGATGAATTAAAACTGCTAAAACACACCTTATCCAGTTTAGAGATATCACCACACAAATACAATCCATCTACTTGATTACCAGTCACCAACGTTTTCTTTGTAAGAGAATCCTGAATGATACATTTATGTTCATTAAACACTACTTCAATCCTATTATCTTTAGCAAGTTTGTGAACTGACATGAGGTTGACAAAATAATCAGGGACCACGAGTACATCATTTAAAGTTACTTCATTAGTTAACTTCAAACATCCTATTTTTGTTACCCTGGCATCAGTGTCATTCGGATGTTTTACTTTAAAATCATATTTAGAAACATCAATTTTATTAAATACATGTTCATCACTCATGACCATGTGTTGATTGGCCCCAGAGTCAACAATCCATCCTGATGTGGATGGGGATGTCAGACTCGCAAAGTTAAAAACAGAGGGGTTAAGTGTAGTACATCCACTGCTAAAAGTAATACCTCCGAAGTTCGAGTTTGGGTTAGGAGAAGTCTCATCATTTTTATCACTCAGTAGATTTAGTAGCTTATTGATCTGTTCAGAGGATAATTCAGGAAAGGTTGATGAAGAAGCATTATTAGTTACACTGGGTTTTTTCTGTTGAGAGTTCCCAGTACTAGGTCTGGGTTTATATCCTTGTGGATATCCCACAATTTCAAAACATCTCTCAACCATGTGACCCAGTTTGTTGCAATGAGTGCATTTTAGATTAGGGTTGGGTCGTCTTAGGTTTTTTTTTATTATCCAACGGTTGGTTTGATTTAGAGACAAAACTAACATTCTGATTTTTCCCATTTTCACTTGACCCTCTATGAGATTCTTCTCTTGACACTATAGAATAGGCTGTTTTTATTGTTGGGAGAGGGTCTCTAGTTAGGAGGTTAGTTCTAACAGGTTGGTAAACATCATCTAGACCCATTAGAAACTGCATCAGTTTTATTAGGTGATTGAAATCATTAAATTCTTTTGATGCCTCACATGTGCAGGCAGGAAGTTGCACTATTGCATCAAACTGTTTCCACATAGATGTAAGTCTATGATAATACTCAGACACAGAGGAGCCATTTTGTTTAACAGAATTAATCTTTTGATATAACCCAAACACAACCGACCCATCAACCTTATCATATGTTTCTTTTAGATCTTTCCATACCTCAGAGGCAAGTTTTGAATAGACTTGACCTACATACAGTTCTTCACAAATGGAATTTAACAGCCAAGTAAGAACAACAGAATTGCATCTTTCCCATTGTGTAGCAAGCACATTATTATCAGTAGGTTTTTTACAAGAACCATCTATAAACCCAATTTTATTTTTAACACGTAGGGCAAGAAGCATAGAATTAGCCCAGACTGTATAGTTTTCATTTCCTTTTAATTTGGTGCTAACAATGGTCAAACAACTAGAATCACTTGCATGAAGGTATAGAGGATTACTAGCATCAATCTTACTAACAAGGGTTTCGGTAGTGACTGTCACAGCGGATTCTTCACCCATTGTAACAGGAACAAATAAGGAATGAAAGGCACACACGAAAGCGCACAGAAACCAACTCAGACCAGCGCCAGGTTTTCACACCACTCGTAGTGGCAGATCAAGGATTAGTCAGAGTTGGAAATGCAACACACAAGAAATGAACAAAAATCACACAAGTGATGCAAACAAGATCAGAACACAGCGGAACAACAAGATCAAAATAACCAGATGCTGGTACTCCTAACCCAGCCAAAAACAACTAATACACAAAGATTAAAGAAGTTAAGGAAAGATCTCACCGAGAGGGGGACCCAAGTTAGGGTTCTCCAAATGCAGTGGGCTTGTAACCTTCTAGGGTTACAGAGCCACACGAAGAAGATAAGATCCACAGTACAGCTTTCCTTTGCTCAGATGACGCAAGTAACCTTCTAGGGTTACCAATGGGTATGAGTACCACGATTGATCAGAAATGCGATAGGGCTTCTGAGATAGACACCCACGTATATGAGAATCATCCACCAGCGAGTCCCAGATAGAAGAAGCGGATAGGGTTCGTATTTCGAAACCCTAGATACCGAGAAAAGGTCGTTCAAACAAGAACGATGAACTTGAAGGCAATGGATCAGAACTCAACGCTCTGATACCATGTCAAAACCTCTGGATGTAAGCGTTTACAAAGGCTGTACAAAATATAATGAACACAGCCACAACCACGACTGAAAACAAGTATTATGAATCTAGAAAGAGAGAACAAGTATCTGCTTATGAATACAACGAGCAGAATACAATCAAACACAAGAAGATTCAAAACAGGTTGAATCAATCATCAAGAACAAGAACAATCGCCTGAAACTTGGAGAAGACGATACGTTTGGAGAGATGTAAAGTGTGTTTGTGAAGACTCTAGAATCCCCGAGTCAAACAAACACCACTGAGCTTTAAAGCCAAACAATCACACGCGCACAAACTGACTGCTACGGCCCACAAACCATCCAAGCCCAGCAAAGCCCGCAGCCCAGCACAGCAGCCCAGCAGCAAGTCCAGATATACAAAAACAACAAATACAAATCATCAAATTGATAAAGAATATGTATGTACATCAAACACATATTTCAACAGTTATGCATGTTGTTTGTAGTTGCTGAACATTTGGAGGATATTGTATGTGTTTGTGAATTTTAACGGCTACCGGTTATTGATCTCTATTATTGAAAATGTAATTGTAAATAGTTGGTAAATTAGTGTGCATGTTTGCTATGATTTGTTCTTAATTTAAGATCTCCTTGGGCTTACATGGGATGCGCATGCAAGTGCATCCGTAAACCTTTACAACAGGTGTAGCATGTATGCTTGGTGTAGACAATGCTCTTCATTGCATGTAATTATACCTTTTAGGTAGAAAATAATAGATTTTGTTGTGTACTCTTGGATATAAAATGTTGTTTTTTTGCCCAAATGCATACATGTTTAAACGGTTTAAATGGACTAAGGCGATTTAGTGCAACACAATGCGCGCTAATTTCAACCTAGTTTGTTATTTATGTAGATTTTTGGTGCCATAATTTTCGTATATGCTATGCGGTGTATTTTATTTTTATTAACTTTCAATTAAAGTTTCTACCCCCGAAACATTTAAGCACGGGTCTAGTGCGGCGGAACACGTAAAAACGGGGGGTAGTTCGAGGAAATATTTTATAAATTTTTCTTTCATCGGCGCCACCATTGCTGAAACATTTCATTTCTTTCTTCATATTCACTTAATTTATGTGTCATTAAATACAATTGATTAAGTGTTAGAGAACTTGTCGGATAATAAACCCCCGATAATTTTGTAGTTGCGTTTTTAAAAAGCTCTAAAAATTGAGTTATTTCTTGAATATATTCCCAACCCTCTAACGGAAACGGAACAACCCGACCCCGCATCGCAAGACTATCGTGAAAAACATGAAGCGTTTCTTTTTGTCGCAAAGCACTATTAAACATTTTCCAAGTAGAATTTCATCTAGTCGGGACATCCCAATTTGGTCCTAAACAAATGGAATTCGTATCGTGACATATTTTTCTATAATTAACATATCTTTTTCTACTAGTTTTAAAAACGTCACATAACATATTTTTGAAAGACGTTTTAAAATCTTCAACTTCAGGAACGCCAAGACCATCTTGCACAACTAAATTAATAATATGTGTAACACATCTTAAATGAAAAAATACGCTGTCACAAACCGGTTTATATTTTATTTTTAATTTTTCAACGGCGGATGTGTTGTTCGAGGCGTTATCAAATGACATTGAAAAAATTTTATTTTCTAATTTATATGTTTTGATTACAAAGTCTAAAATTTGAAATAAATTATCATCGGTATGCGGATATTCAAATAATTCAAACGCAATCGTACGTTTCATCATTTGCCACGAACTTAGATCTATCCAATGGGCGGTGACGCAAAGGTACGATTCCGGTAAACCATGTGGGGCGGACCGAACGTCGGTAGTTAAGTTAACACCGGTTTGTAAATTTTCACACAAAACCTCTAAATCATTTTTTGCTTGTTTCCAAAGATTTAAACAATCACGTCTAAGAGTGGTGCGACTTACGTGAGTGTAGCGTGGTTGAAGAGTTTCTTGAATCAATTTTGTTAACCGAGTGTTGTCGAAATGATCGAACGGTAATCCTTCTTAAATTACAAACTTTGTCATTCTATCTCGAACCATATCGACGCTGAAGTTCTATAAACTACCATCGTTTCCGATTGATGTTTGGCCTTGACTCGGTGTACTTTTCAAAGACTTGCACCATTTGGTCATATGGTTTCTCAAAGTCGAGTTAGAATCCGACTTGAAAAACGAACCACAAGCCTTGCATCGAGCTTTATTTTGACCATTCGACATTTCGCATAAGTCGAAATTGCACCAAATCTCTTGGTTTCTCGTTGTTGGTAAAATTCTAACAACGGTAGCGACACTTGAGGATCCACCAGTTGGAACGGATGATTCAGAAGCCATTATATAAAATTCAAGAGAATGAGAGAATAGAAAGTTGAGAGTGAGTGAGTGTTTTTACGTTTTTAAGCTCGTTTTTGAGCTTTTGAGTATTGTGACTAAACCATTACACCCACTACCTATTTATACTATCATATAAGGACAAAATGGTCAAAAAAAGTTGAAAAAAACGGTCAAATTCGACTTCAAACGGCTATATGACCGTTTGAAAAAAAAAAATTCCAACGGTTCGGTTTGGACCGGTTCCAAAACCGGGTTGGACAAAAACCGGTTCCAAACCGGTTTCACCCAAGAAACACCCAAACCGGTCCCAAACCGCCGGTTTTTTCCGGGTTTGAACCGGTTTGGCTTATAGCCGGTTCCAAACCGGTTCGGGTTTGGGCCGGTTCACTGGGTCGGGTCGCCAAACCGGTTTTTTTGTGCAACTCTATATTGTAGTGCTCTTGAATTGAGGTATTGAACCCAATTGAAGGAAGCATTAATTAAACTTTGAGCTTTAGATCTTTAACAATCTATTTGTCGCATAAAGTATATGAATTAAGTTTATTGCCTTTGAAACCTATAGCATATAAAATCAATATAAAATAATGTAATTTATTGTAATACTAATGCATTAAAAAATAAAGATTAATATGTTAATAATATGTATGCAAAATGAACGATCACGTATATAGATAGACTTTAGTGCTTACATTTTTATGCTTGAAAAGTGTGAAATATTTTCCCTACCATTTTAAAGTATGAGATTTGTGTCAATTCTCACTTATGAAAAATTGAATATGTGTTTTTGTATTTATTCGAATCATTTTCAAGATAACAAGTGATCAAATCATCTTTCTTATCAACTTGTCTATAGTACCATAATAGGTTTAAAGTGCCAGAAATTATAAGATCACTAGGCAAGTGTGTTCACGCTTGATGTTTTATTGTGGCAATGATAACGAGTGGTTATCTCTATTCACTCATTTGTTGCTATATTGTTAAATTTCAATACAATAAATTTATGGAATAAACAGTGGCCTTGTTAAGTTCTCATCATGATCGATTCCACAAATTATTGCATTTGATAATCAAATTAAAACGGATGTGTTTGTGAGTGTGATATCAATGAACTTCAAACAAACTCAATCGCATATTATTAATAAGACGATTACAATACCAAAGGAGTTTATATCATTGAAGCTCGATCCACCCGAGGTGAGCTCCCCTCGGGTGACCTATCACACAATCCTCTGCTCTCTCACCCCGTAACACTTTTACAAAATGAAACACACATAATCAAATACAAAGAAAACACATATATATACCATCCAGATGTTCTCGCGCGAGGACATCAAGTTCTCGCGCAGCAACTCTAAGTTTTCGCGTGATGATATCTTTATCCATCATTTTGGAGTTATCGCATCCTTGTATTATCGCATGGTTTGAGTGTCTGCTTTTCACTTGATATTATAATCCATAAAGGCTAGTTCCTTAAAATTTCCCCTATGGATTATGATATCAAGCTATCTGACTTCAATCACTCATCTTCAAGAATTATTCAATTCCCAGGTATCTGTCACTTCAGTCTTCCCGCTCAGCTTTAACCTCCTCCTAATTTATAGCTTTTTAAAGGATATCACTTCACAATCAAGATTAAATTGTTCTATCTTGATTACTTACAACTTAAATTGTATTAGGCATATGATAGAGAGATCCAACTTCCATTTCAGATTTTTGAAGAATCCGATTCTTCAATCTGATGACAAGGTTCTGTGACGAGGAACTGGATCATCTAAAGTATTTTTTTCTTTTATGTAAGATGTAATAAGCTCATATTTTTAGAGCAAGAATACCAAACAGTCTTAATTCTTCACTTAATTAAACTGTTCAATCATTATCCTCATTAGTAAGATAAGATAAGTCCATATTGTCAAGTTTCAATTCATGAACGACCCAAATTAAATGTTATAGATATAGAATCTTGAACTTGATCAAACATCACAAAAAAACCCTCTTTAATTATTAAACTTCAAATCATCTGGCATCTTCCTGATATAGGTAGAAACGCTTGTTCCAAAACCTTCAAATAATAAAAAGTTTTTGCATCTGGATCATATTCTCGCATATTGCAAAGTTTTTGCAAAAATTGAAATCGGTCACAGTTTTTGTATGGATGATGAAGTTTTCAAACGGTTAAGTTTCACAAATGACAATTACTACTGCGAAGATTTTATATGAAAAGTTTTCTCATGAAAAATTTTTCTTATGAAATGTTTTCTCATGAAAAGTTTTCTTATGAAAAGTTTTCTCATGAAAAGTTTTCTTATGGAAAGTTCTTGCATCAAAATTCTCGCATGAAAGTTTTCACATAGAAAGTTCTCTCATGAAAAGTTCGCACATGAAAAGGTTTTCTAATGAAAAGTTCTCTTATGAAAAAGTTCTCGCAAAATACAATTATTTTTGCAAAGTTTTCACATGATGCAAATTATTCCCGTGAAAACCTTAACCAAAATCAACTTTAATGAGTTTGAATCATTGCTACACCCTCAATACTTCGTTTTCCACCATTAAAAGTCGAAGATACCAAATGTAATGATGTAACAAAGTCGATTTCATGTGTGTTCACCCTTTGTTTCACCTTCTTCTCCTTCAAACCGGTCCAAACTCGATCTAGACCTTTAGATCTTCAAACTTCATGTTTAACATCTTAAACGGATGATGACAGAATGAAAATCCGTGTATCAAGAGCAACACCTTACTCTGATACCAAATGTAATGTCCTTATCACGATCGATTCCAATAATTGTGGCACTTGATAATCAAATTAAAACGGATGTGTGTGTGTGTGATATCAACGAACTTCAAACAAACTTAATTGAATATTATTAATCAAATGGTTATAATACCAAAGGATTTTACATCGTTGAAGCTCAATCCACCCGAGGTGAGCTCCCCTAGGGTGGCTTATCACACAATCCTCTACTCTATCACCCTTAGAGCACTTTTACAAAATGAAACACACATAATAAAATACAAAGGAAAATCATCTATGTATATACTATCCAAATGTTCTGCACGAGGACATCAAGTTCTCGAATGACAACTCTAAGTTTTCACGCGATGAGATCGTTATCCATCATTTTGGATAGTATTTCTGCCGTGATTGGAGTGTTTTCTTTTCACTGATACTTCAATTCATAAAGGCTAGTTTCTTACAGGCCTCGAATGGTTGTGACGTTATACGTTTACTAAGAGCCTTTCAAAATTGTTCAGATGCTCAGTTGTGATCGATAAAGTTGAGCTACTATTGAACTCTCTAGTGCCATTTCGTGTCTTCTTCATCTCTTACAGACTAGGGTTTACCAACGTCACAAGTCATCTTGCTTGCATCTCTTTAAAACATATTAATAATGGAATAAAAAAAGTTATTAGCAAAATCTTGCCACTGGGCACTAATGTCAATGAAGATCTTTCCATATACAACGGGTTATGTTTATAAAGTCATCATTAGTTGATTGCAATCTAACAAATAGGCTCTAATTTTTGTATATGCCCTTTGTAGAACTGGAAAAACATTTCTATGAATAATGGTTATTGACATCTTATGTTCCCAAGGACAGATTGTCTTAGGTATTATAGTCTTTCCTATCACAACTCTACTCATACCATCTAGAATGATTGCACATTCATGGTTCAAGATCCTAATAGATGTGATAAAGGACTACATTTGCCACATTAAAAGAATACTCACCTTGCTCAACCGTTAAATGAAAGATCACTTATAATTTGGGACAAAGCTTCTATGAATGATCGTAAACGTTTTGAAGTGTTGGATTAAAATCTTAAGGACATACTTGACAAGCATTGCCCGTCAAATGTAAAGCCTCAAAATCACAAATTGTATCCGCCTAATTGGTTTATATCTGATGTTTAATTGTTTCTAAACTTGAGACCCGTAAATATATTTATATGTTATAATTGTCAAGCTCCTTTTAACGTGAATATAACAATATTAATAAATGTAAATACGATGGCACATAATTTAAAAAAAAAACAATGCTTTGATTGGATTTGCAATAAGTTACTTGGAATTCATGAATTAGTTTATATTATGTTTGTTGCAATGAAAACTCCAATCATCACATGGGTTATGACTTGTGAATTAGTCTAAGGAATGTAAAAAAAAGGCAGAGAACTTACAAGAAATAAAAGAGAAATGCCGTTCAGCCCATTACACACAACACAAGGAACAAGAGGAATTAAAAGGGGGATCCATTGACGGCAGCAAAGAAGGGGTTAGACATTAGCATTGCGCAGGAAAAAAAGGCCTGTTGGGAAGTCATAAAATGCGTTCAATCGCGTCAAGGTCAGAATATTCAATTATAAGTATGAGCAGCTAGTTCACCTATGATTATTATCCGGATGTAGGATTAATGATAAAATCATGTTTATCTTGGTTTTTATAGACCTAAACTTTGATTGTTTGATCAAATCTCATTGTTTGTGTTTGTTATTTCAATAGATTAAAACAATTTTGTTAATTACTCTAATTGATTAATCATTGAATTATTAGTCTTTGTATTATTCAACATTGATGATTGATTAGGGTATTGTCATAAATCATGTTTATTAATGACATAACTAGATTAATTTAGTTAGTTTGACTATCTAGTTTACATAACCCATTATCTAATTGATAATCATGTTTCAACATGCATAACAAACAAATCAAGTGTATATGATTTCTAATTTGGTAAAACCTAGGTGAACAATTCATTCGCATACCTGAAACCTAAATGTGATCATTAGTTCTATTTTATAAACATTTGTTTAGTTAATTATGCTTGTCCACATCCATTTACACTTAAAGTGATAATAGTTCAGTTTTCATTAGTAAGTTAGTTAAATAATCAAATGAATCGTGTAACACTAACCACATGCTACTTGTGGATGTGATACATGGCTTACCCTAGCTACTTAGGTTATTTAGTTTTTTGCATGACCTCAACGACAGGTTATAAAAATGACTTCGTTGTCAGAGAGCTAGTGCGCCAAGTGTTATTTGATTTGATTGATTAATAAAATCGCAAACCTTATCTGCCTCCCTCACGAAGTCATATCTATGGAAACAACTTTTAGTCTTCAAATAAACTGAAAATATGTGTTTACGTCATCTAAGCCAAAGTATATATGTTATTACTATTCTTATTAAAACCATTGGTCGGTGGCTACAGTGCCACCACCAAGGGTATTTTAGGTATTTCATCGCCTGTTGAATGTTGATAAAGAAGACAAAGATTCACGCAGACACCATCATCATCATCATCAGCATCATCATCATCATCAGCAACATCTTCTTCATCTTCTTCATCTTCATCTTCTTCATTCTGCAACTCCACCTTCAAAGCACAGGTCTACACACACATGGAGCTATAGATACAGCATCTGACGACGGTGGAGGTGGAGGTTGTGGTGGTGGTGGTGGCGTGGTGGTGGTGATTGGTGGTTTCGGATGATCCAGTGAGCATTTGGACGAGTTTTTTAAAGGAGGTGGTGTCGGCTTAAACGAAGGTGGTGGGGTAGGGGTGGTTGGGGTCGGATCTGGGGATGGGGGTTGGCAGCCGCGATGGGTGTTGGTGCTGGTTGTGGTTGACGGTGGTGGTGGTGGAGGCTTTAGGTGAGTGATTTGTTGGGGTTTGTTTTCATCTGTAGGATTGGGGATCTGACGAAAATATCTTCCTCCTGAACTGCAACATCTTCCTACTAAGGTTTGATAGTTTCTTTTGTTTTTTCGCTGCTTAGATTTGTTAAATCTGTTTTTAGTGGATCCAATTGTAGTTTGAAATGCGTAGATTCCTCTTTCCTATGTCGGCAATTTGACCAGTTTAATTGCATCTATTTGTACATTGCAGTAAACTTGATTTAAATAATACGATGTTGTTTTAACTTTTAACATTGCGCAAGGAGATTTTATTTCATTGGAAGTTTTGGTTTTGGATTTGAAAGAGAATAGGAACATAGCATAACTGGTTGAAATTGGAACTTAGCAGGAGTGGATAAATTTAAATTATTAGATAGTGATGCAAGATGAAATCATGAAATTGAAGTCAAACAATGAGCCTTTGTGCTGACTAAGTCAAATTTTAAGTCGGTTATGTAGAAATTGTCACACCCCAACCTTGACGGCGGAAACGTCGAGGTGTGAGAGTTAAGATCGTTCACAGCCACATAACGCTAACCTTAAATGTAAATATTATTATTATAAGTTGTAAATGCAATTACAATTATAAGTTTCAACATGAATAAGTCAAAACATAAAACAAAAGTAATCCAAAGCTTTTCATTCTTTAATCTAGGTCCAAATCCTAGATTTATGCAAACTTCAAATGATGACTTCAAACTTGGCATTTCCTGAAACATGTTAAAATAACGGGTCAACTATAAAGTTGGTGAGTTTTCAAGGGTTTCATATACATAATATCCCATGGGTTTTCAAGTAGCAATTCATGTCATAGGTTATAAGTTAGCAAGTTTATAGAACACATATAGTACAATCAAACGTCGACTAGATTATAAGTTTATATGATTGGCTAAGTGTACTTGGTTCCCTAGTGCACAAGCATACGGCTCCTAGGAGTCGGCAATACATCGACTTTAGCACCAAATAGGCTTGTCAGGCCCAAAGATCTAAGACGTCGCCAGGCTAGCAATAGTTAATGATTGTAAACAATATATGTAATTCATATAAGACTTACAATAACACAAATAACCATGACAAAATAAAAGTATGAATTGCATGTGCTTTTATAAGTCTCAAACGTTTATAAGTGTATGTTGAATAATGTAAAATGTTTCACCCCAAAACGGTGTGAAATAGCATAAAAAGGGGCAAGGAAACTCACATGATCAATAAGTATGCAATGAAGGTTAACAAAATAATAATAAACGTCATTCCAAGTTGTATCGTCACAAAACACCTAAATATATTTAAGCACAAGATTAAAGTCTAATATTAAGTTCAATGAATTATTATGAGCTAGGGTTTTATTTGGGGTTTTTGTCATTTATATTTAACAAACGATACCAATTTCGTGGCAACGGTTTATTTATATTATAAAATGCGGGACAAGAATAACATTTATAAAAATTTAATATTATTCATAAAGTTAAATCAAGGTTTTATAATTAACTAAAAATAAACACGATTAAATCGACAATTTAAATAAACAATGGTTGAAATAATAAACTAGTGTTTTAAGTCTAAATTTTACAAAATATATATTAACTATTAGAATTTTAAATAAAATCTAAGGATATTTTTATAAATAAATTGCAAAAAGTAATTTGGTGATTTTAAAATTTTACAAAGTTTACAAAATTAATTTTATAATTTTTTGAAATTTTTTGTATTTTTTTAAAAGCCAAAAGGACTAAAAAAATAGATTGGAGGTAGCCGGGTTCAAACCCGGGACCTCGGGTGTAGGATGATAAGTGTGTAGCCAGTGGAACCAGGGCCCAGCCGTGTTAGTACCTGGTTCTAAATTCTTAAAAACACCATTTTAGAGAAACCCCCAAATTCATATGAACCCTAGATTTGATTGCAACCAAATTGAACATCAATTCGTTATTGTTAATGAAAACGAACATAGGGCTTTTGTTTCCCACTTGAAATCGAGTTTAAGGGTGTATTTAATTTACCTCTTTTGATTGGAATGACGACTATCTAGTTGAAGATATGTCTCGGCTAGGTGGTGATTGGTTCAAGTTGTAAACGTCGATGATAATCAAATCCGTTGTACAGAAAACTTCTAAGGGTCTCGGTGATCAAAAGCCCTATGTTAATTTCGAGTGTAATCAGGTAGAAGGTGGTGAACACTTGGGTGCAGGTCGCGATGAAGATGATGATTGGACTTGTTGTTTGTGTTTGATTCAGGTGCAATTGGGATGGATGATAGCTTTAGGCTGGTTAAACGTTCGATTATAGGTCATTTAATCTGATTATTGTTAAGTTTTAATGGTCGAACGGCTCGGTGATTATGGATTGTCGGTTACTCGATCGGTTGTGTTTGTAACCGGCGTTTAAATGTGTTTAAAGTTCATTACCGGTTTCTAATCATGATAACGAAGCGATTGGAATGATTTGGGTAAGAAAACGGTGACGATTAGTAGGTTTTGGGACCTCGCCGGTGCCGCGCCGGGCTTGGCCGGCCGGCGGCCGGAAAAACGGGGAGAGAGAAAAGGGTGGGGGGTTGGTTTAAAAGTTATTACGTAAATGGTCCCTGTGGTTATACCTTTGTTCAATCTCACCTCAAAGTTTGGGATTTAGTTATAATATAAATTACACTTTAGTCCCTATATTTATTAAGATTATCATTTTATGTAAGAACTTATAATTACAAGTTTTAAAGTATTAACACTTATATTTTATTTACTCACTTCAAGCTTAGCACTTATTATGAATATTATTATTATTGTTGTTATTATATTATTACTATTATTATTTAACTTATTTTATTATTATTATCTTTATTATGTTTAATAATCAAATTATTAACCTTCAAATTATTGAATTAGTGACAAACTAGGAAGTAAGCATAAATAACTCTTAAGCTTCATCATTGACCACAATGACCCTTACAAGAATAAACGACGTTAACTTTTAATTATCGGAAAATACGAGATGTTACAGTCTCCCCAACTTTTAAGAATTTCGTCCCGAAATTAAGAATGAAACTTAAACGAACAGAAGACTTATGATGAAAGATAAGTCTACTAACGGACTGTGGTTAGCGTTTGATTACGGGTGAGATGCTTCACTTTGCGAATTATGGAATTTTACACGATGCATCCAAATTTGAACTCATCCAGTGGAATGCGAGACGTTTTGAGAAGAAATGTTGGAAAACGATGATGAGTTACCATGGTAGTTAGACTTATAAGCTACCACTTCTAGAATGTAGTTTCGTGATAAAGTGATGTCTTAAAATCAATAAAAGACCAACAATGATAAGAAAGGTTAACCGTCGGGATTTAAGGATCCCAAACATCACTATATATAATGAAACGATCTTAACGCATATATTGTGAATATGTACTTCTCCTTTGACCAACCATTGGTCCAAGAATAATACGGTATGCGAAGATTTTGGAATGAATTCACGACGATGATTACGAACATTTTTAAAAGCAGAAATGAATCGGTTATTCAAAATAACGATCGATGTTTTAACGCCATACCACGGTATACGAATATTTGAAACAGATACAAGTAAATTTCTCGACCCGTTATCCCACATAAGTCAATATGGAATTAATCAATTGGTCTATAATGCACCAATTGTCATCCTGACACCTAAGATAAGAGGCATTTTAGTGATGAAAAGTTAAATAGGAGATTCACGAAAACACGGAGGTTAGGTTTGTCATATGTAAAGGTAAGACACTTGGACACATGCCAAGTTAGGTCTTTTCTTTTATGCCAACCATGACTACAAATTACAAAATTTTATGAACCATTATATCCACATTGTAATGAGGATAATAACAAGTCTTGTTGTTCGAAATCGAGAATAAGTTTTAATATTTCCAAGGTTAAGGATTTAAAAGAGATTCAATAAGTGATACAAACGATAAGAAAGGTAATTGTAACCATGCAAGGTAACAAATTTCCAAATGCAGATTGCATACGTAATTCATCGAACCCATAAGTACAGTCGAGAACATTCGTATGACTAGAGACATAATCACAAGTTGATAACGTCTTTATTTAGCAGATTGATTATTTAGGAAGGCTACCATCGCGCAATCAGGTTTTGATGATAACTTAGATTGAAAGTCGATGAATAAGGAATAAATGGTTCCATATAGCTAGATCAAATCAAAACATGAAAATAAAGGGAAAGAAATCGATTTAAGAACTTAAATGCTCCAAGCTCAGGATCAAAATTAACCTAGAGCGATCGGGTCTCCTTTCAAGTTCAGAGGTCATGCTTTGGCTTGATAGGTCGAAACACTAACATTGTTTCACCCTTCAAGTTACTACATGCCTCTCGTCACTTGATTACAACCTTGATAAGTTGATGATCAAGAAATGAGAATAGTCATCAAGGTGTGGTTTTCACTCCTAACTTGATGGTGTACTCCCAAGGTATGACCACTAACTTACCAATAAAAAAAGTTCGATCCCCAACTCATTGTTAAGGATCCACAGAAATAAGACGTGGTAACTCACCATTAAGGTAAGAGAAATCACTCTATCTTAACGGTAAAGTTTTACAAAACACAAATATAACAGGATGAACTTCTTCATCAAAATCCAGAATTCACTCCTACTTTGATGAGGTCGTTTCATTTGAGAAAATACAATCCATGAAAATGAAAGTATCATCAAGGTATGGATTTCACGCCTATCTTGATGATTGAATTTCATAATAACAAGAAAACAATCGGAAATTGACAATTGTCACCAAAGTACGGGTTTCAATCCTATTTTGGTGAGATCATGTCATTCGTGAAATGCAAGTTCCAATGAGAATAATTGAAGTCAATCCTCAAAATAAGGAAATCATTCCAATCCAGAAGATGAAATTTCATAAAACACACGATTGGAAACCATTTATCGAAACGGATTGAGAATCATCAAAGTAAGGGAATCACCTCTGTTTTAATGAGTTAGAATCATTTAGGAGATACGAATGTTCTTAGTCATAGGTTGACCTAAAAACTCTTGCATCTCCCATGGTGCAAACGGTATGAAGTTTGACATAACAGCGAAAAGAAAAGAATATCAATTAGAAATTCAGAAAATTTCAAGTTACATCAATGTAACAAAGAGAAAATCATTCTTACAAGCTCAAGATCAAGGTTCGAGATAACATAATTTGTTGTGGTGTTCTAATCTTGGATGGTTTAATCAGAAAAACAAAATCAAGGACAGGAATTATTCAACACCACAATGAGATGTGAACATTCGATTCACAATCGAAAGGAGATACATGGGCTTCTCAAATTATGAGGTCAACCATAACCTTATTGAAGACACGTGTACTTATAAGTGGTCACTCATCTCAAGGATTTCAAGTCAAGTAACTGGATTTAATTGTCAAATCAGATCACTAGTTACACTTTGCCTAGACAAAGTATCCGAGATGTAAGAATTTCACCTTACAGCATTGAATGTCTTTAGTTATGGGACACACCCTTAAGAAGATTTGAAAACCATAAGTAACGATTTAAAGTTTTGAAGACCATTCGGTTTAGATTCCCAATATCTTTGGGTATATTAAGATCCATGTTCACGTTGGTCAAGGTATAGAAATAGTTACATGAAACGCCCAACGTGTAACGATATTTAAACATAAGAGTTAAAATTTAGGATGAGTTCAATATTAACAGGAACATTATGTAGGTTAAGAATGAGAAGGTATTTAAACTTTGGTGATAAACCAGTTCAAGGATTCAAGGATTTTAAGATACAAAAAGGATGGTTCCATTTGGTAACGCATTACCATTTGGAATCATTGACACGTCAAGGTAAATTGACCCATTTGCCTTAGAAACTTGTGTATGTCGACCATAGTTTATCACTCATCCCAGAAATCCCCAGGTAAGCATAACTGGTCTCGCAATGAGATTTATACGATATGCTTACCTTAGCCCGAAGGCCTTTTGCCAGGAAATCCAGAATACAGGTGTCTATGTGTCACACAAATTTCTTAGGTTCATGAAATCAAAACCTTGATGAGATTTTCATAGATTAGACATGGAGTCTAAGGAATTAATTACACGATGATAAGTGTAGACTCCACATGTCGTTGAGAATAAGTTTAGGAAGTTCATTTGTCGGGGGGAATCAAAGAGTTAAAGTTAAGTTTAGGGAGACAAGTAACTAAGTTTTAAGCATACACAAGGTAATCCTATGCTAAGGCATCAAGTTGCACAAAAAGGCATAGCATTATGTAGCATGCAAACGATAAGTAAGCATAAAAGTATAAGGATCTTTCTATGAGGTTCATGCATCTATAGTCTAGGTCACCATTTCTAATAACCTAAATCCCTATAGTTATGGGCTCTGATACCAATCTGTCACACCCCAACCTTGACGGCGGAAACGTCGAGGTGTGAGAGTTAAGATCGTTCACAGCCACATAACGCTAACCTTAAATGTAAATATTATTATTATAAGTTGCAAATGCAATTACAATTATAAGTTTCAACATGAAATAAGTCAAAACATAAAACAAAAGTAATCCAAAGCTTTTCATTCTTTAATCTAGGTCCAAATCCTAGATTTATGCAAACTTCAAATGATGACTTCAAACTTGGCATTTCCTGAAACATGTTAAAAATAACGGGTCAACTATAAAGTTGGTGAGTTTCCAAGAGTTTCATATACATAATATCCCATGGGTTTTCAAGTAGCAATTCATGTCATAGGTTATAAGTTAGCAAGTTTATAGAACACATATAGTACAATCAAACCTCGACTAGATTATAAGTTTATATGATTGGCTAAGTGTACTTGATTCCCTAGTGCACAAGCATACGGCTCCTAGGAGTCGGCAATACATCGACTTTAGCATCAAATAGGCTTGTCAGGCCCAAAGATCTAAGACGTCGCCAGGCTAGCAATAGTTAATTATTGTAAACAATATATGTAATTCATATAAGACTTACAATAACACAAATAACCATGACAAAATAAAAGTATGAATTGCATGTGTTTTTATAAGTCTCAAACGTTTATAAGTGTATGTTGAATAATGTAACATGTTTCACCAAAACGGTGTGAAATAGCATAAAAAGGGTAAGGATACTCAAATGATCAATAAGTATGCAATGAAGGTTAACAAAATAATAATAAACGTCGTTCCAAGTTGTATCGTCACAAGACACCTAAATATATTTAAGCACAAGATTAAAGTCTAATATTAAGTTCAATGAATTATTATGAGCTAGGGTTTTATTTGGGGTTTTTGTCATTTATATTTAACAAACGATACCAATTTCGTGGCAACGGTTTATTTATATTATAAATGCGGGACAAGAATAACATTTATAAAAATTTAATATTATTCATAAAGTTAAATCAAGGTTTTATAATTAACTAAAAATAAACACGATTAAATCGACAATTTAAATAAACAATGGTTGAAATAATAAACTAGTGTTTTAAGTCTAAATTTTACAAAATATATATTAACTATTAGAATTTTAAATAAAATCTAAGGATATTTTTATAAATAAATTGCAAAAAGTAATTTGGTGATTTTAAAATTTTACAAAGTTTACAAAATTAATTTTATAATTTTTTGAAATTTTCTGTATTTTTTTAAAAGCAAAAGGACTAAAAAAATAGATTGGAGGTAGCCGGGTTCGAACCCGGGACCTCGGGTGTAGGATGATAAGTGTGTAGCCAGTGGAACCAGGGCCGCAGCCGTGTTAGTACCTGGTTCTAGATTCTTAAAAGCACCATTTTAGAGAAACCCCTAAATCCATATGAACCCTAGATTTGATTGCAACCAAATTGAACATCAATTCGTTATTGTTAATGAAAACGAACATAGGGCTTTTGTTTCCCACTTGAAATCAAGTTTAGGGTGTATTTAATTTACCTCTTTCGAATGGAATGACGACTATCTAGTTGAAGATATGTCTCGGCTAGGTGGTGATTGGTTCAAGTTGTAAACGTCGATGATAATCAAATCCGTTGTACAGAAAACTTCTAAGGGTCTCGGTGATCAAAAGCCCTATGTTAATTTCGAGTGTAATCGGTAGAAGGTGGTGAACACTTGGGTGCAGGTCGCGATGAAGATGATGATTGGACTTGTTGTTTGTGTTTGAGTCAGGTGCAATTGGGATGGATGATAGCTTTAGGCTGGTTAAACATTCGATTATAGGTCATTTAATCTGATTATTGTTAAGTTTTAATGGTCGAACGGCTCGGTGATTATGGATTGTCGGTTACTCGATCGGTTGTGTTTGTAACCGGCGTTTAAATGTGTTTAAAGTTCATTACCGGTTTCTAATCATGATAACGAAGCGATTGGAATGATTTGGGTAAGAAAAAGGTGACGATTAGTAGGTTTTGGGACCTCGCCGGCGCCGCGCCGGGCTTGGCCGGCCGGCGGCCGGAAAAACGGGGAGAGAGAAAGGGTGGGGGTTGGTTTAAAAGTTATTACGTAAATGGTCCCTGTGGTTATACCTTTGTTCAATCTCACCTCAAAGTTTGGGATTTAGTTATAATATAAATTACACTTTAGTCCCTGTATTTATTAAGATTATCATTTTATGTAAGAACTTATAATTACAAGTTTTAAAGTATTAACACTTATATTTTATTTACTCACTTCAAGCTTAGCACTTATTATGAATATTATTATTATTGTTGTTATTATATTATTACTATTATTATTATTTAACTTTTTTATTATTATTATCTTTATTATGTTTAATAATCAAATTATTAACCTTCAAATTATTGAATTAGTGACAAACTAGGAAGTAAGCATAAATAACTCTTAAGCTTCATCATTGACCACAATGACCCTTACAAGAATAAACGAAGTTAACTTTTAATTATCAGAAAATACGAGATGTTACAGAAATGATGTTATCTATATTTGTATATGTGTCTGTTTTCATTCCTGCTAACGGATCAGGTAAAGCACAGCTTGTGTCGGGCAGGTGACCTGAAAGGAGGTTAAGGGCAGAAAACCAGTGGGAGTTGAATTTGAGCTTGAGACCTCTGTCGGATGCTTTTTGTATATAAGGGGTCTGATATGTTTGTCAATTTATTGCAGAGAGTGCCATGGCTGAGTACAAAAGTTTATTAGAGATAATAAATAAAGATAGAATAGAGTTGATAGAAAAGTCAAAATTTATCATGTTCCATTATATAAATTTGAGATGCTTACATTTGTCTTTGTGAATTAGCTTTTGGCATACATGAAACTTGTAGTAAAATATTTGTGAATTAGCTTTTGGCATACATGAAACTTGTAGTAAAATAAGTCTGTCATCTTATGCAGCCTATAGTTTCAGGGAGATTCAGTCGCCATTCGGGATTGCTGAGGTCGAATTTATTGATCCACGAGAACCTGTAGCGGTTAGTATATCTTAGTGTCCTTTCACTATGATTTAGTTAAAACACGTCTTTTGTGTGCGTATTGGTCTAGCGTTTCTCAAAAAGACTTGGTTGTATTCTAGAATTGTTCGGTATCTTCCATCCTGAATTCCAATATGGTCATGATAAAAGCATAAATGCATGATAGTCATTTGTTATTTTTAACTCATAGGCTACATTTGCAGGTTGTTCCGATCCTGAGAGCTGGTCTTGCCCTTGCAAAGCATGCATCGTCAATCTTACCGGCAACCAAGACATACCACCTAGGTAATTAATAATTTAAATGTCAATATGTCATATGTTAATCGCCAAGTGTATTTATTATGACAATTTTACATAAGGTTCACATTTACCGTAAATTTTTTATATATCTGCTTTCATTTTTATTTTTACTTTTATTTTTAAATGAAGGTGTTAGCAGAAACGAGGAGACTCTTCAACCGACGGTATATTTGAACAAGTAAGAATTCCAACCAGGGTCATTACTTATTACTGAAGTCTGAACATATCTCCATCATGTTTAGATGCTATCTAGGAATCTGTCAAAAGTTTTATGATATTGTATCATTTGATGATTTCCTTTGATTTTTTGGAGTTAGATCCATGTATGGCTTTTGATACTATAGACCATCTATGATTAGCATCAAATCATCAAAACGGTGTGAAATTTGCCATAATTATTTCCAAGCGAAACCAGAATGCTGTAATTTTGGTATAATATTATTCACTCCACCATTTTACTCCAAAAATTCACAAGTCGTGTATTATAAAATATCTAACATAAAAGTTAAAAGTAATTTATATTATGGAAACATCTTTTTGAGATCCTTAAGATGAGTATGGTATCTAATATATTTAAGTAAGTTTTATAACAACATACTTATTAATGTTATCAATAAGGTAGTTATTTTTATTAAAAATGATGTAGGTTGCCTGAAAAGTTTCCTGAATGAACTCGAGTGTTTGTTGTAGATCCTATGCTAGCAACAGGTAAGTTTCTTTTTTGTTTGTTTCTGCTCATACGTTGAAGCCTGCCCTTTATGTTAATTTTATTTTCACCAATTATTTCATATTTTCCCGTATTTTAATAATCTTTAGGTGGCACAATAGTTACAGCCATTGACATGATCAAGGAACGCGGAGTTGACAACCACCATATCAAAGTGGTAAGTAGAGTAGTCGTTCATATTCTGTTTTATGTAATCACAATATTTTCTTCGTTGAACTATTTATGTAATTACCTATTTGCCCCCACCCTAAATCGTAATTAGACCGGCATGTATTTAGGTATCTGCTGTAGCATGCCCTCCAGCACTCTCAAAACCGTTTAGTAGCAGAAAACGCAAACTTGCACGGCCGCAGCAACGCGCGGCATTTAAATCTAGTTATTACTATTGAAGAATTCTCATCATGGCTTCTAGTAGTCAAAGATAGTTCTCGATAAGTACACCCATTATAACATGTCCTCATAGGGGGACGACTAAAATATTGTCAATGTTTTTTTCCTACCACTGATAATGATTATTGAACTCTAACACGTGATAATGATGTTCTTTAATATCCAAACTAAAAGTCTACCTGATAAAGCAATCATCTACCTAAAAACATAACAGTTGATTGAAGAAACGCATTAGTACTTAACATGACCATAGGTGACGCCATCACTATTGAAGTATCAACTCAGTTATTCCCTATGCAAATTTATGATAGGACATCAAACTTGATAACTCAACCAAATACCATAAGAAACTTAACTTTAGTTGTTTGCACATAATAGCCTCAATTTGAAGGATAAAACTCCAAATATTTGTTTAGCAATCTAATTCAACAATGGATCTATGTATTAGGATAGGATTCTTGAGAACATAACTTCTTTCGAGAGTAATAGAGTAACGAGTAATCACTAGAACGGTAGCACGCCATCGTGTCTATATACATCGCATTATCCTAACACATATTGAAAAAGAGCTTCATTATTTATGGAAAACTATTTGAAATTAAGTTATGAGACTAAATTACAGAAAGTCCTTTAACTATGTTGAAATTATGGATACAGAAATTGTCCTTTAACTATGTTGAAAATTATGGATCTTGTCCTTTAACTTCTAAATTACACGGGCTATCCTTTTTATTAAACTTTCTTACACTTAATACCTTTTGTACTAACATCCGTTAAAAGCTTCTGTTAAGCCCAGTCACGCCCCTCTCACGTGAGGGGCAATTTTGTCCTTTTAAACCTTTAAATGTTGCAGACTATCCAAATACATCTTCACTAAATTCACTTCATCCCTACTAATCTTCCCACGGAAATCATCCATGGCTCCTAACTATCTGATACGGAAACATCTACAACAAGAGGAGATTGATGCTTTCTATGGTAAGTGGATATTTTGATCAAGATTGCATTTTTAAGTTTTTTGTTTACATGCGAAATGTCTAATAATTTGTTGTAATTCTCAAATGGCAGTGGGTTTTCCTCATCTATTTTCTATAAAATTGCATCATGGTGGTGTGTTCACACGGTTTCCAGGTAGATCATACGTTGAAGGGATTTCAAATTTTGTTGATATGCTTGATATTGACAAGTTTTCTGTACATGAGTTGGATGTTATTATGGGCATATTAGGTTATGAAGCAGACGTCACTAGGTTTTACCATTATCTAGTGCCTGATTCTGATTTAGATTTTGGTCTTAGGGCTTTGGGGAGTGATGCAAATGTGTTAGGGTTTTTAAAATATGTGTCTGTGCATAAGCTTCTTAATGTGTATGTTGAATTTGAAACAACAAATGTGCATACTTACTTTTGCTCTCCATCTAAGGTTAGAATTGAAGAGCTCAGTGATGAACAAGTAATGATTATGGAAATGGCTAATGTCAGTAGATGTAGATTGTTGTTAGGGTGGACTGATGATACTGGTGAAAGTAGTGTCCAACAAGATCAAATTGAAATTGGTTTAGATGATCCAAACTTTGATCCTTTCTTTGGTAGTGGTAATGAACAAGTTGATGGCATTGATGTGAATGAAGAGTGCATATGGGAAATGATTATAATATAGATGGTAATGAAGGAGAGCATGTTTAAGCAAATGAAAGAGAACAGTGGAATAATATAGATGGTAATGAAGGAGAGCATGTTGATGATCTAGATGGTAACACAGGAGACCATGTTGATGATCTAGATGGTAACATAGGAGAGCATGTTGATGATCTAGATGGTAACACAGGAGAGCATGTTGATAATCTAGATGAGAATGAAGCATTATATGTTGATAATGAAAGTGATGAGGATGATAGTGATTTCAATGTAGATGATGGAAACAATATTGATGATGTAGAGGTTGATATGACAGATTTTAGGGTGCATGTTGATGATGATGTTGAAAATGATGCCAATGTAAATGATAATGCAGATGGTTGTGAGATAGATATTGATGAAATTGATAATGAACAATTTTGTAGTGGATCAGAGTCTGATGAGAATGGTAGTAGGATTAGAAAAAGAAGATTAAGGACCATAAGGAAGGAGAATGAAAACAGATCAAGGTTCTATCTTGGTCAAATGTTTGGAACTAAAGAAGAAGCAAAAAGTTGATTAGAGAACATTCTGTTGAAACAAGAAGACAATTAAGAATTCTAAAGGATGATAGGAAGAGGGTTAGAGCTGTTTGTTGGGGTGATATTCCCAGATTTGAGTCTACAGATGGGGTCCACAAGGAAAGTGAAGTTGGGTCTAGCAGTTGTAGTAAAGGTAAAGGACCAAAACCGAAAAATGTTGGAGGCAGAGGAAAAAAGACAAACCCAGAACAGTATTTATGCCCTTGGATGCTTTTACTTTCCAAAGAATCTAGATCAGACAAATGGGTGGTCAAAACCTTGGTAGATGAGCATAAATGCCTTCAAAGCAGGCATATTAAAGCATTACAGCAACTTTTCTTTCTAAACAACTTATGGATCAATTAGAGGAAAATCCTAATATTCCAGTGAAAGCAGTGCAAGAGCAGTTTCAGAGAAGGTATGAGGTTGGAGTTTCTCAGATGAAGGCTTTCAGGGCCAAGAACATAGCTATGATCCAGATTCATGGTGATTATAGCTCTTAGTATGGTTTGCTTAGAGATTATATGGAGGAATGATAAACACAAATCCTGGTACAACAGTGAAATTGGAGGTTGAGCCATCAACAGACCCAACAAGTGAAAACAGACGATTCAAGAGAGTGTATGTGTGTTAGGTTCTTTAAAATTGGGATTCAAAGCAATTGGGAGAGATCTATTAGGCCTTGATGGGGCCTTCATCAAAGGTCCCATTCCAGGCCAAGTTCTTACTGCAGTGGGTATTCTTATACCATAGTAGAAGCTGAAACTTTCAACTCTTGGACATGGTTTCTAGAATGCCTTGGTGATGATCTGGACTTAGAGAGGAACTCAAACTTCACATTTATAAGTGATAGGCAGAAGGTATTCCTATGTGCTTTAATTTGTTTACATTTATAGCTAATATTTCTATTCAATCTTTTATAACTCACATCATTTCATATTTGTTTTATTATGTTCAAAACAGCGCATTATACCTGCATTGGCTAAGGTATTCCCATGTGCAGAACATAGATACTGTCTCAGACATATCAATGAGAATATGAGACAAACTTTCAAAGGAAAAGTGTACAAGGATTTTCTATGGAAAATTGCCACAGCTACAACACCTGTTAGATTTGAAAAGGAAATGGATGAGCTAAAGAAGTTTAATAAGGATGCACATGTGTGGTTATCTAAAATACCACCCAAACATTAGGCAAGATCACACTTTTCAGGTAAGAATATAGTACATCAGGCTTTCATTACTAAATCATTACATATACCTGACTAAATAGTTGTTTGATTATAGGTAGGGCAATCTCAGATGTCATGCTTAATAACATGTGTGAAGTTATGAATTCCAAGATTTTAGATGGTAGGGACGAACCCATAATCACTGTTTTAGAGTACATAAGGGAGTATTTGACGAGGAGAATAGTGAATGTGCTTAAAGTTATTTATAGAAGTGATGGTTTATTAACACCATATGCTACTAAATTGTTTGAGGCAATCAAGAAGGACGCTACCAGGTTAGTAGGTCATTATAAAAGTATGAATGATTTTAAATCAAAATCATATGCTACTAATATGTTCTATTAAAAACTTATTGATAGGTATACTGTGATTTGGAATAGGGAAGAACACTATCAAGTATGTGGACCATTTGGAGATCAGTGTGTGGTGAACATGAGTCAGAGAAGTTGTGCATGTAGAAGATGGGAACTCACTGGCATACCATGCAAACATGCAGTGGCAGCCATCTGGAACAAAGCTGCAAATGGACAATCAGTTGGCTTACCTGAAAGCTTTTTGAATCCTATTTATAGGATGGAAAGGTGGAAAGAAGTTTATAAGTTCAAGATCTATCCAATTAATGGCAAATCAATGTGGCCAAAATCCCAAGTGCCAACAATTATCATACCACCTATTTATCACAAGCCTGTTGGGAGGCCAAGAAAGGCAAGGAAGAGATCAGCAGTAGAGTTAGAGGATGTGATAAAAGGTGGGAAGTTGTCAAGGAAAGCAACATCAGTGACATGTGGTAAGTGTAAAAGAACAGACAACAATAGCAGGACTTGCAGAGGACAAAGCTAGTTTTGTAGTCTTTGGTTTAATGAATTGTCTACGGTTTATGTAATGAACAAACTTATGGTGTATTTTGATAACTGTCCTTTGGTGTCTGTTTTATATGTATGTTGATAGACTTTGTTGGATCAGTGGTCATTATGCAATATAATGGTTTATGTTTGGTTAAATGCTTTTGGTGGTGTCTGTTCATTTGTTGGTTGTATGGTACATAGTCTGTTGGTTAAATGCATTGGTGTCTGTTTATATGTCTATTCATTTTTGGTTTATGTCTGTTCATTATGCATTTGTTTGGTTTATGTCTGTTCATTTATATGTCTGTGCATTTGTTTGATCATCATTGATATTCTTATAACCATAGTCATTATGCATTTGTTGGTTTATGTCTGTTCATTATGCATTTGTCTGTGCATTATGCATTTGTCAAACATAAAAGAGGAAACAATATAAGATTCAAAACATTGCTTGCATTTCCCATAACCATAGTCAAACAGTACATTAGTCCTAATATTTTACATTTGCTTAGAACATTTGCCTAATACAAAATCAGTTGAAAGCAACATCAGCTTAGTACATTTTCATAGCAGCTAACAACACAATAATCCCAATCCAGCTCATAAACAAACACTTCTTCCATTTCCTTGATTCAGCTTGACTAAGTTTAAGATCTTCTTCAAGTTCATTTTTTGCCTTCAACAGACCTGGAATAATCACTACTGATCTTTCACACATCTACGGATCAAACCATCCAATGAAACGACAATTGATCCCTGCATTACAACTGAACTTTTTAGAGAAATGGGGACGAAGAATAACTAACAAATGATCCCTGCATTACAACTTTAAGTAAAAGATGAGGAGACTTACCTTTACAGAACATCCATAGAACCGACGACCAGGATTTCTAGGGGTCCACGAGGTTCTTAGAACAGCTTGCTTGCCACCCAACAATACACCATAATCGTGCAATTTCAAAAACCCTAGTTTCAGTGGAGAAGAAGATGGGTAAGGGTATTTATTTTGATCGTCTGCAACGTTTATAGGTTTAAAAGGATGAAATTGCCCCTCACGTGAGAGGGCGTGACTGGGCTTAACAGAAGCTTTTTAAACGACGTTAGTACAAGGGTATTAAGTGAAAGAAAGTTTAATAAAAGGATAGCCAGTGTAATTTGAAAGTTAAATGACAAGATCCATAATTTCAACATAGTTAAAGGACATTTCTATAATTTAGTCTAAGTTATGTTATTCGGTGACCATTAACAAGATCCAAGGCAAAATTTTCCAAAAAAAATAGGGGTTTATTTACCCCGTGAGTTTTCAGACATGATTAGTTATAGTAGGCCTACTCAAGAGTGATTCACCAACACATTAAAAGTTTTTTATATCAGCCTCAAGAAGATAACCAATTCTAATGTACAAAAATATTGTCTATACATAAATGTGTTAAAAATTATAAACAAAAGTAGTCATAACATATTTCATATTCTATTGATACTAATACTTTACGACTACATTTTGTAACAGGAAAGCCACAATGATGACTAAAGAATTTCATATCTCATACGTGCATCGACCACCTAGACTTGCTTGAAGTTCACGTTATAAATATGGGTTCCATTTGTCGAAGGAAACATGTTTTTTTTGTCCGCCCATAAACACATAAGCTATACTTAGATTAAGATAGTATAGAGGAGAGTCAACCTATACTTAATATTGTAATACGTGTATTTATTACTTCTATGTTATAGCAACAACCTTGTATTATATATAGTACTAGCTTTAGGTACCTGTATTCACGGGATGTGAATAGTTAATCATAAAAATATAAATAAAATAAATGTATTACAGGGGTGAAAAATAAAATGATTAATTATTGATTGTATTATATAATACTAACTTTAGTAAACCCGTTGATTACACGAGTTAAAAACTAAAATATTAAATATGATGAACGTTTATAAAGTTAAAATGATATTTTAATTAAAAATATGATTAAAAATTACATATGCAGTAATAATTATAAGTAATTAATTTGTTTTTTATTTCCAAAAAAAATAACCATTTTTCCAAACAAACGTTGTTAAAAATATAATTTTTTAAAAGTTTTTATTATAACTCCTAATTTTAATATTTTTAGTTCATAAAGAGTTTACTTTATAAAACACAATTGTAAGATATTTCAATTTTAAAAAATATTGATGTTTAGAAAAACTCTTATTTTATAAAAACTGTTTTCTAGAAAATATATATAAAAAGAACTCTTTTCATAATTTATTAAGGAATATTTTAAATCTAAAAAATTAAAATTATTTAATCTTTAATTTAGGAATATTTAAGATAAGAGAGAGGCGGGAAAAACAAACTTAGGGGGCCTAGAAATGTGACAAGTGTCTCCCTAGTACTCTTTTAGTATAATATAGTGGTGAAATATAAAGAATGTACCATTCAATCATCATGGTATCACAAAGACCAGAATTTCCACCTATCACCTTCTTTCTTGCGATCTAACTTATTCCTATTTTTTTCGCAGCCTACATCCTTGCTAACGATCATTCTGCTGATCGCAACCTTCGGCCCCATTTTTTTCTATATCCCTTCAGCTCTTTCATATATCATGACTACCCTTGTTGGATCATGATAAGGCTGGTGCAACCAAATTCACTTCATAGTCATCTTTTGGTACTACATTCAAAGGCTTCCGAAGCTGAGCAAGAGATCTTCCAAGAGTCTAAGGAACAACAGCTGAAGAATCTCCGAAGACAAAGTCTGAAAGAGCTTCCGAAGACAAAGTCTAATGAAAGAGCTTCCGAAGACAAAGTCTGAAAGAGCTTCCGAAGACAAAGTCTGATGAAAGAGCTTCCGAAGACAAAGTCTGAAAGAGCTTCCGAAGACAAAGTCTGATGAAAGAGCTTCCGAAGACAAAGTCTGCTTCCGAAGACAAAGAAGACTCAAACCTCGGAAGAAGCAGTCTTCCGAAGTATAAGTGCCTTCGGAAGAAGTTATTCTTCCGAAGCACATCCTTCGGAAGACATTGCTATGTCCAGCAGATAAAAGTATGGTCCCTGACAGTCCGCTGCAGACCTCTGATACAGCATGGCATCTTCCTAAAGAGCCATGTTGTTGACCATACTTTATTCTACTGTTCACCTTTTTATGATAGTACATGTTACCAACTTTAGTTGGTGACAAAAGGTAAGTCAGGGACATGTCCTGACTACAACTTCAGACAAATGTCTGAAAGACCTCACCTAGAGTCTTGTAGTATAGATGTAAGGTTAGAGGTGTCCAGCTGGTATCAAAGTATATCCGGCTGTAGGTAGTATTATAATATGTAACTCTTTATGAAGTGATTTGAGTCCAAGTGTCTTGTAATCCTTTGAGTTGAGAAGCAATATATAAAGTACCTTGAAAATTTATCTGCTGTTAAGTTTTCTTACTGCTTGTACTTGTTATATTGTGATCAACTCTTCATAGACTGCTTGCCGAGTGTTGATTCACAGTGAGTTGAGAGAAAGACCACCCGAAATCCGATCCTGCAATTGGTATCAGAGCTCCAGGCTCTTGATTGTGAGATCTTACCATCCTAATCAACCTGTTTTTCCACTCCTCACCACAATCCACTCACTCAAATGGCTGCTCTCTCCAAGGCTGATATGGAAACTGGTACCTTGACCAAGTCCCCTATGATCACCCCTGAAGACTTTGACACATGGTGTATCAGGATGGAAGGCTTCATCAAGTGTCAAGACTCAAGGATGTGGGACTCCATTGTCAATGGTCCCTTCATACCAAGCACTACATCTGCCACTGGTAATCGCATCATTCCAAAAGATGTTGATGATTACTCAGAGGAGGATAGGAAGAGAATAGAGCTAGATCAAAGGGCTATGACTTGTCTCCAAACTGCTCTCCCCAACTCCGTCTACAGACGCTTCAAGAGTGCAAGACAGCTAAAGATTTATGGGAAGCTTTGAAGCTGATGTATGAGGGATCCAAGGAAACTCAAGAGAACAAGAAAGATCTCTTGAAGCAGCAGTTTGAGAACTTTACTTTCAAGGCTGGTGAGACCTTGACTCAACAATACTTCAGGTATGTTGAGCTAGTAGATACTCTGGCGGATATTGGAGTAGCTCTTGAGAACAGAGACATAGTTAGGAAGTTCATGTCCTCTCTTCCTAAGCTATGGACTCACTACTGTGTTGTCATCAAGAGAACTTCGGACCTTAAGACTCTTTCTCTCACAGAGTTGTATGGTATCCTAAGCGCATTTCAGATGGAGATGAACATGCAGAACTCCTCTGACCACTCCAATAACCAACAGAGTTCAGCCCTTCATGTGGTTGAAAGGGAAAGCATGGAACCACAACATCAGTTGCTATGCTACCCTGACAACTCACATACTGGACCCTTCATCACTCTACCTGAGACTCCAAAGTCTCAAAAGGTTCAACACAACTCCTTTCAGGATAGTTGTGCCTTTGTCTCTGGAAGTGGACACTCTGGTGATTTTCAATACTGCTTTGATGATCTTGAGTGCTTCAATCCAGATGATGTGGAGTACATGGACATTGTCCAGCAGATGGCTCTTTTAACTTACAGAGCGAAGAAGTTCTTCAAGAGAACTGGAAGGCAATTCCCTCAAAACCCAGTCAACAGCAAGTTTGGGTTTGATAAGAGCAAAGCAAGGTGCTACAACTGCAACCAACTTGGTCACTTTGCTAGGGAATGCAAGGCTCCCAAGAACAACCCGGGAACCCCACAGGCCTCCACACATCCCACTGCTTCCAAGCATGAAGAAAAGTCAACTGAAACAGCTGCTGTTGCTCAGGAAGTTGACTGGAGCTTCATGGTACAGGATGTGACTCCCGCTCAAGCACTCATGGCCGGAACAGATGATGATCAGGTATATGAACATCTTTGTACTGCTGCCTGTATTGCTAAAGTTAAATTGTATAAGGATTACATTTCGGAAATCAGATCTGAGGTTGAGTCTTTAAATGTGCTAAAATCTGACTTTAAAAGAGCTGAATCTGACTATCAAAGGAAAATTGATGAGTTAGAGAAAACTGTGTCTCTTTTGAAACATGAAAAGACTAACTACAAGACTCAAATCAAAGATCTGATCTCCAAACTTTCTGAAGTTCAAGCCCAGTTAGTCACAGCTGAGGCTCAGGCCAGGAAGCAAGCTATTGCTGAGCAAAGCTTCCAAACTATTCTTGCATCAACCTCTCATTCCAAAATGTTTTATCAAAACAAAGAAGGGTTGGGAACCAGTGAAATAGCTCCACCACACTCTTATGAGTCTATAGACTACCTAGATGTGGTACTGAAGAGCAAGAGGTTCCAACTGCTGACCCTTCTCCATTGGAACTAGAGGATGAAGCAAAATAGTGGCCTCCACAGGGGAGAAACAGGAGGATACACCCATCTCCACCTGTGATGACCAAATCCTGACCACCAAGGCAAGAAGAAGCAGAGCTAAAGCTGCTAGAAGGACTGCTAAGAAGGTTGCAGAGTCCAAGCTTAAGTTTGACCCTAAGCAAAAGGGTGTTTTCATTTCTGCCGGATTTCAAGTGGTAGGTACTCCTGATTCAGGAAAGGAGTGTAGTACCAGCACTCCTGTCCTACTGAAGGATCAGAAGTTGAAAGGGAAAGTTGCTGATGAAAAGAAGAAACCCAAGAAACAGCAACCTGCAAGTTCCCAGAAGACTAACATTGCATGCATAATGTGTGGTCTGCACAACCACATGGCTAAAGATTGTTACTACAATCCAGCAAGCACACATTATGCAAATAATGTTAGAAAAAAGTAGTCAGAGAAGGTTTCTCAGTTGGACCACTTCAAAAGGTCCAAATGATGAAAAAGGAAAGTTGGTCTCGGAAGCCAAGTTGCTTTCGGAAGAAACTGCTTCTTCCGAAGGGAAATGGCTTCGGAAGCCAAACCTTCTAAGGTTCGGAAGAACAAGAAGGCTCCCTTGAAACCATCTCAGAAGAAGACTACTTCGGAAGAAAAGGTGGTGAAGGCTTCTTCCGAAAAGAGAGAAGCTTCGGAAGAAGACCATGCTGCAAAAGCTTCAACAAGCTCATCCTCAAAGATCAACCAAAGGATGGATTGGAAGATCAAGGAAGATGCTGCAGCCCAAACCTCTTCTTCAACAATGACCTCTATTGAACCCCATTGCATATCTTTCGGTTCAATTATGTCACTATCTTTGGAAGAGCCCGAGACCTGTAAGGCTTGGGCTTCCAAACAAAACTAACCATCTCATCTTATGTGCAGGGACATCCATTTGACAAGAACAACAAATCTGGATTGTAGATAGTGGATGCTCCAGGCACATGACAGGGAACAGATCTCTCCTTCAACAATTCCAGAACTTTGATGGAGGGCCTGTCCAATTTGGAGGTGAGGCCGGAGGATATATTTCTGGCAGAGGAAGTATATCCAATGGCAGAATAAACATTGACAAAGTTCACTTTGTCAAACAGCTTGAACACAATCTGTTAAGTGTTTCTCAATTCTGTGATCAGAAGCATCAGATGCTTTTCACAGAACATGAGTGCATTATCCTCAAACCAGGGATGACAATTCCTCCGGAATTGGTGCTTCTCAGATCTCCCAGGAAAGGGGATATGTACAAGCTGGATATGAACAATGCTTCTCCTATGGGTGAAGTATCATGCTTTCTTTCCAAAGCTGATAGTGATGAGTCAACACTATGGCATAAACGCATGTGTCATGTGAATTTTAAAACAATGAATAAATTGTCTAAAAATAACTTGGTACATGGTTTGCCTAAAAAGGAATTTTCTGCAAAGATAACTGTGTTGCATGCCTGAAAGGGAAACAACACAGATCATCTCATAAATCCAAATGTGTTAACTCTATCACTACTCCATTACACTTATTGCACATGGATCTTTTTGGTCCCACAAGTATAATGAGCATTGGAAGGAAATCATACTGCCTTGTGATCGTTGATGATTTTACAAGATTTACATGGGTATTCTTTTTAAGAAGTAAAGATGAAACTGCTGAAACTTTAAAATCTTTTATTCTTAAAATAGAAAATCAAATTGATCACAAGGTTAAGATTATTAGAAGTGATCAAGGGACTGAGTTTAAGAACTTCGTTCTTGACTCATTCTGTGACTCAAAAGGGATTGCCAGACAATATAGTGCTCCCAGAACTCCTCAACAAAACGGTGTTGCTGAGAGGAGGAACAGGACACTTATTGAGGCTGCTCGGACCATGTTAGCTGATTCAAAGCTGCCTCTAACATTCTGGGCAGAGGCAGTCAGCACTGCATGCTATGTGCAGAACAGGGTTCTTGTAGTTAAGCCCCATGGAAAAACCCCTTATGAGTTATGGAACAAGAGGCCACCGTTCATGGCTTTCTAAGGTCCTTTGGCTGCAGGTGTACCATACTTAACACAAAGGACAACTTGGCAAAGTTTGCTGAGAAGTCGGATGATGCTATCTTTATTGGATACTCTTCTAGCTCCAAAGCTTATAGAGTATACAATATTAAGAATCAACAATTTGAGGAGTCATCCAACATAGTTGTTAATGAGCACACTCCTTGTGTTAGGGGGAATGGACCTGAGTATATCTTTGATTTAGAATTGTTTCCAAACTATTCTAAACCATCTTGTGAGAATGTTTCAGCTGGAACAGGTGCTCAAAGTGATGCTGATGCTGATGCAGGTCAACTATATGAGCTTCCCAGACCTATTCCAAATTCTCCAAGAGCTGAAGGGCAACAAGCTTCAACTATTCACAGATCTGACAGTGTAACTATCTCCAGAAATAGTGAAGCTTCAACAAGTGAATCACTTGATCAACCTCAAAGTTCCTCAGGTGATCCACTACAACACCAGGTTGAGGGAAGTGGTATTCTGAAGGAACAGGCAACTGTTAATACTACTTCACAACCAACCATTGATGATGTTTCTCAATCATTCAATCAGTCCTCATTGAATGACTCTGAAACAGCAGTTGGACAGAGTGATCCAATTCCTGATCAGAATATGTCTAACCTAGACTTATCTCTGCAATTGGAAGTGATTCCTCGTCTTAGGATTCACAACACTCATCCAACTGAGAACATCATAGGGAATGTCTCTGAGGGTGTGAGAACAAGAGGACAAACTCATCATGGGAATGTCTGCTTGTACTCATGCTTCCTGTCTCAGATGGAACCAAAGAAGGTAGAAGATGCCTTAAAGGATAGTAGTTGGGTTGAATCGATGCAGGAGGAGCTGCTTCAATTCAAAAGACAAAAGGTCTGGAATCTATGCCCACTACCATCTGGTCAAGTACCCATAGGCACTAAATGGGTATTCAGGAACAAGAAAGATGATAGAGGCTTGATTATCAAGAACAAGGCAAGACTAGTAGTTCAAGGGTACACCCAGGAGGAAGGAATTGATTATACTGATGTCTTTGCACCTGTTGCAAGACTTGAGGCAGTTAGGATCTTCCTTGCTTATGCTGCATCCAAGAACTTCACAGTCTACCAACTTGATGTCAAGTGTGCTTTTCTATATGGGGATATAGATAGGGAAATCTATGTGTGTCAACCTCCAGGATTTGAAGACCCACAGCACCCCAACTATGTGTGCAAGCTGGATAAAGCTCTATATGGGCTGCACCAAGCACCTAGGCTGTGGTATGAGACCTTGTCTCAGTTTCTCCTGAAGAATGGATACACTAGAGGTACCATTGACAAGACTCTTTTCATCAGAAAGAGTGGAGAAGACATTTTGCTTGTACAAGTCTATGTTGATGACATCATATTTGGTTCTTCAAACGACCAAATGTGCAAAGACTTTGAAAGCATTATGAAGCAGAAGTTTGAGATGAGTTCCATGGGAAAAATGGACTTTTTCCTAGGAATCCAGGTGAAACAGATGAAGGAAGGGTTCTTCATAAGTCAATCTAAGTATGTCTCAGACATCTTAGAAAGATTTGAAATGAAGGACTGTAAACCAGCCAAGACACCCATACCCAGAAACCATAATCTTTGCCCTGACCTTGAGGGGGAGGATACTGATCAACATCAGTATAGAGCAATTATTGGTTCTCTGATGTATCTCACTGCAAGTAGACCAGATATCATGTTTGCCACATGCATTGTGCAAGATATCAGGCTGCTCCGAAGGTGTCTCACCTAGCTGCTGCAAAGAGAATCCTCAGATACCTCAAAGGAGCACCTAAACTAGGTCTCTGGTATCCAAGAAATAGTGATTTCAATCTCTATGGATACTCTGACAGTGACTATGGTGGCTGCAACATTGACAAGAAATCAACATCAGGAGGATGTCAATTTCTTGGTGGAAGGATTATCTCATGGCAATGCAAGAAACAATCCTGTGTCTCTACATCAACTGCTGAAGCTGAATACATTGCTGCTGCTAGCTGCTGTGCTCAACTGCTATGGATTCAAAATCAGATGTTAGACTATGGGTTCAACTTCATGACTACTCCTATCCATATTGACAACAACAGTGCTATCTCCATTACTGAGAATCCGGTGAAGCACTCCAAGACAAAACACATTGATATCAGGTATCATTTCATTAGAGATATTCATGAAAAACAGCTGATAAAGTTAATCAAAGTTGACTCAAATGAACAATATGCTGATTTGTTCACAAAGGCATTTGATGAACAAAGATTTAAGTATCTCATATCAGCAATTGGGATGATAAACATTGAATAACTACCTCTTTTGAAGACCTTTTTAAATGAGTAATGTCTTGTGTCAATACAATTTAAGCCCTGTTACAAAAGATCTTTAAACTATTCCAAGTGTAAATTCCTTCCGAAGAGGAACTAACTCTCGGAAGATATTCTTGAATATCTTCCGAAGCTAAATTCCTCAATGGAAATTTTCTTCTCGGAAGAGTTTTTGGTCTCGGAAGAAGCGATTGATTCTATATCAGATCTACTTCCGAAACTTATAAACTCTCCATTCGGAAAGACAGCTTTACCTTCGGAAGATAAAGTGCCTTCAAAGGACAATTTTACCTTCGGAAGCACTATCATGCTTCGGAAGAGAAATTGCCCTCGGAAGAAAGTTACCTTCGGAAATGTTTTACCCTCGGAAGTAAAGGTTTTATATGTAACGGATATCTTTTGGGCCCCACTCTGTAAAAAGTAAAGATTTTGTTGATAATGTCAGATTATTTAAATTATCCTTGCCGCCATCATCATTTCTCTGCCGTAAACCACCATACCACCCACAGTAACCCCAAAACAGTACCCTATTACCACCATTCACCTTTTTTAAATAATCTTGACTTATCAATTTCATCTTCTTTTACCACTTTACAGCCCTAACTGTTCCCTTCACTGTAAAACCCTCAATCTCACTCAAAATTTCAAGCTTACCTTTTCTCCAATGGCGCTAAACCCTCAGCACAACCAAGTCGCATTACTTGACTCGTCAAGGGATGCCGACTTCACCCAAATCATCACCTTTCTCACCGAATCCACCTACCTCACTGCACTCACAGTTAACCCAACCGTATACTCCAACCATATGTCAGAATTTTGGAGCAACGGAGAAACTACAGTGCTGAATGGGGTTCGAGTCCTGAGAACCAGAGTTTGTGGCCAAGAGTTGGTCATCAATGAACAGATCATCAGGGAGCATCTCGAGCTTCACGATGATGGGGCTCCTACTGAGTTCCCCAAGGAAGACTTGGAAGGCACCTATATCCTCATGGGATATGGAGGCGATGTCAGCAGGTCTACAGTATACAAGTTCAACTTCTCTTACCATTGGAAGTTCCTGCTGCACATTGTTTTGCACTGCCTCTCCAACAAATCAGGGGGTGGGATCAAATCCCATATGAACTAGGATGCCTAGTTCATGGGTTGGTGAGAGGCCTCAGATTCAACTACTCACGATTCGTGTTGAACAACCTAATCGCCAATCTCAGCAGGGATACATTCTTCATGTATCCCCGATTCCTTCAACACATAATCAACTGTGAGATGGAACCAAGCAAGCTTGTCTGTGCAGCTGCTCTTCCTGTTCCACACATGAGGCCTACCATCTTCAAAACACTGAAGAAGATGTCCACCAACTTCACTGGACGGTACACTCCATTACCTCCAGAGATGACTGAGCGCATAGCTCCTGGTGACATCCCTGTTCTCCCCACAGGTGATGAACCCACACCAGCAACATCCACCACAATACCAAAACCTTCTTTACCCATCAAAGCCACATATCAGAGACGCCCCAAACGAACCCTTGTTCAATCTACTCTGATTGAACAAGCTCCTCCTGTTCACACCGAAAGGACTAGAGTGGAATCATGGGCTCCCACTCAGTCCGAGGTCACACCATCCTTCACATTTGACCTCAATGTGGGTTTTGAGCCTCCTCAGTCTCAAACCCCTGAGCCCGAACCCCAAGCCTTTAGCCCACAGGGTGAGTCTCTACACTCCCCTGTGCAGCCTTCTAGGGACAGCCCCACCATAGGCTCAATGCCTGTAGACATTGATCAAGGTCCCGGGTCAGTAGGACTAACCACCCTCTCTTTCACTGACCTTTTACTCCGAACTGATGAAGAGATTACATCTCTCCATGGCCATGAAGTTGATCTACAACACCCACTAAGAGATCAACAGAGCCAAGAGGGATCCCTTGTCTCTAGCCCCCATCAGAAGCCTGCTACTGAGGTGAGTCCCACTGATGTGGAGGGGACTCATGTAGACTCAGCTGCCACTACTCAGAGTCTCTCATTGAGCTCTCAGGACAGTGGTAACATAATTAGGACTGAGTCTACGGCAACTTTGCCCATTGACATCTCTGAAAGGATGACTCTGAGCAAAGGAAACCAGGGTGCCAAGAAACCACATCTGGTGGTGAGAGTGAGCATACTAGGTATGTTATCTCATCTCCCCATGATTCTTCTCATGAAGATGAGGGAAGTATGCAACTAACACTTCAGTACTTGCTTTCTAAGGTCTCCAACCTGGAATCACAGGTGAAGATCTTAGAATCAAGGACTGCCACTCAGCAACTTGAGATTAACTCTCTCAAGGCTAAACTAGCTGAGAAACAGACGGAGAGGTCTGTTAGGCATGTACCAATCCAGGTCTCAATGACTTCTTCCTCTAGCTCATCTAGCTCTCAAGATGATGCTACCAAAAAGGGGGAGAAAGTTCAGAGACAAACACCTATGGAACCACAGACCCAACTCATTTCCACCCAACAAATCATTACACTACCTGAGTCATCTCAATCCTTTCTGGAGATTGACTCAAGGATGCTTCAAGATCTCTACAGACTGTTCACACAGTTTGTATTGAGATCATCCCTAGAACAGCCCAGCCCCGACACCACACTTGCATACTTTGGGGCTGAGGAGCTTCAAAGACTGACTGCACCTTCTACCACTGTGGAGGAAGTTGGTCAACCTAAGGTCTTCATGGAACCTGAGATTAGCTTCGAAGGGGAAATGGGGACTGATGGCCCAGCAACTAAACAGATGGGACAGAATCTGCAGCAGTCTCATCTTCCGAAGCTCTAGCTGAGGCTTCCGAAGTTACATGGAAGCCTCGGAAGAACAAGACAAGTCTTCCGAGGCCGAAATAGAAGCTGCGGAAGGCCTATTTCAGATGTCCGAGGAACTGACCATCACAGATGTCATTGCTGAAATTGCATCTGAGGTGAGCAGGGAGGACATTTCTGATATACCTCCAACCCAAGCACCAGCTGAACTTCTCTCTCAATCACAACCCTCCATCCAAGAACCACCACAGTCAAGCACAATCAAAGACAAAGGCAAAAGAAAGTTGACTGCGGAAGAGCTTCAGGAGGAGGAGAAAATTGAGAAGGCCAAAAAGAAAGGTCGGTTTCCTACTGAGAAACTGTTAGCTGCTAGTTCTAAAGCAGCTGCAGCCAATCAGGAAGAAATCAACCAGAGGAGAAGAACAGCACTCATTGACCAGCTCATCAATCTAGGAGCTGCCAATGAGGAAATACTCCTGCTACCATTAGAGGAGTTGGTGACTTTGGAGAGGTCAACCAGGCTACAACAAGAAAAGGAAGCCAGGTTGGCCTTGGAGAGGGAAGAACAAGAGCAGAGGGAGGCAGCCCTGAGCTGAGAGAGGATAGGATCAAGTTCCTCCTCTCAAGAGGCTTCAGTCTTCCTGAACTGTCTCCACATGATGATGACATGATCCTGCTGCTCCACAACAAAGAGCAGGATCAAATGGAGAAGGAAAGGAAGAAGGCTGCTAGGGAGAAGCTGAAGGTGAAGAGGAAGAGGGAGGAAGAGAAGGAGGTCACTGCTGCCAAGAAGTCAACTGACAAAGCCTGGATGAAGGACTACCTCCGGGCTCATGGCTTCTCTGGTAGGCAGGTGGGACCTATGTCCGAAAGGACACTCCAGCGGATAGTCAGTGAAATAAAGGCTGACATCCGTTTGGGGAAAAGGAAGGAGATGTACAGGAGGATGAAGGGAATGGTTTTCACCCCAGCCACTCAACCACAGCCACAACCCACACCAGAACCAACCCCTTTTCCCATCAAACCTGAACCCACTGATGAAACCTTCACCCCTCAACCCACAACTCTAACCCAAACCTACCACATCACCTCAACCACCCAAACTACCCATCCTAAAACCCAAGACTCAACCCAAAACCACTAAACCTAAGCCTACCCAACAACAACCAAGATCATCCCCTCAGCCTCCTAAACATCTCTCCTTTGAAGAAATAAAGGAGTTCAAGACAGGCTCATCAACTGCACTACCTTGAGCAGCATCTCCTATGAGGGAGAGGTTATCAACATCACCTATGTTGATAACTCTTCAAGCTCCCTCACCCTAGGTCAATTTCTTGAATTGCCTAGAGAACCTTGGGCCAGGCTGCAAGACTTCTTGGTCTCAACTCCGATACCCTCAATGCTGAGGAGAAGAGACTAAGAAGAAGACTGGTGACTCTGCTGGATACCAGGAAAGAGGACAGGATTTCTGGTCAATCTCCTGGACCTAGAAATGCAATAATCCAGTGGAGGTTCGATGAACCTTCTCACAACTTTGTTGTGGAAAGGGAGAATGGTGAAACCAACAGGCTTAATGCCACTTCTCTACTGCATCTCAGCAGATTTGATCTTGCTGAGCTTGCAGAGAAGCCATTCTCCAATCCCTCCAACTCTGAGACTGCTGCACACATCAGAAATCACATCAGCGGTCTCCACTTGGCTGAACGAAGTAGAAGAGCCAAGATTGAAGAAGAGTTGAAGATGAAAAGAGTGGAAGACAAGGAAAGATCAACCACCAAAGGCACAGCCTTTCTACAGATGGTGGAAGGTCCCGAATTGGAACCAATAGTTCGATGGGAATATGACTATACTTCCCATCAACTAACTCTTTTCAGAGGGCCACAACAGAGGGTACACATAATCCAAGGTGACAGAGTAGAGGTTCTGTCCACCAAAGATTTGTACAAGATTCTCAGCATCACAGCAGGAAAGAATGAAGACACTGATAAACACCTGCTTTCCTTGGTGCTGAGAGCTTTGAGAAGAAGAGAGAAGTGAAGTTTTGGTAGCATCAGCCTAGGGGGAGTTTGTTGGATCATAATAAGGCTGGTGCAACCAAATTCACTTTATAGTCATCTTTTGGTACTACATTCAAAGGCTTCCGAAGCTGAGCAAGAGATCTTCCAAGAGTCTAAGGAACAACAGCTGAAGACATCTTCCGAAGACAAAGTCTGAAAGAGCTTCCGAAGACAAAGTCTAATGAAAGAGCTTCCGAAGACAAAGTCTGAAAGAGCTTCCGAAGACAAAGTCTGATGAAAGAGCTTCCGAAGACAAAGTCTGAAAGAGCTTCCGAAGACAAAGTCTGATGAAAGAGCTTCCGAAGACAAAGTCTGCTTCCGAAGACAAAGAAGACTCCAAGCCTCGGAAGAAGCAGTCTTCCGAAGTATAAGTGCCTTCGGAAGAAGTTATTCTTCCGAAGCACTTTATCCTTCGGAAGACATTGCTATGTCCAGCAGATAAAAGTATGGTCCCTGACAGTCCGCTGCAGACCTCTGATACAGCATGGCATCTTCCTAAAGAGCCATGTTGTTGACCATACTTTATTCTACTGTTCACCTTTTTATGTTAGTACATGTTACCAACTTTAGTTGGTGACAAAAGGTAAGTCAGGGACATGTCCTGACTACCAACTTTCAGACAAAATGTCTGAAAGACCTCACCTAGAGTCTTGTAGTATAGATGTAAGGTTAGAGGTGTCCAGCTGGTATCAAAGTATATCCGGCTGTAGGTAGTATTATATATATCTTCTCCATGTAACTCTTTATGCAAGTGATTTTGAGTCCAAGTGTCTTGTAATCCTTTGAGTTGAGAAGCAATATATAAAAGTACCTTGAAAATTTATCTGCTGTTAAGTTTTCTTACTGCTTGATACTTGTTATATTGTGATCAACTCTTCATAGACTGCTTGCCGAGTGTTGATTCACAGTGAGTTGAGAGAAAGACCACCGAAATCCGATCCTGCACCCCTGCACAATCATCCACAATAATCCCCTCCATAACTGTTGAATCAAAGATTCATCCCGCCACCACCGTGTCTAATATCAAGAACTTTATACCCATTGTTCTTGAAATCGAGTCCTCCCAATATGCCTCTTGGGCTAAGTTATTCAAACTTCATTGCAAAGCCTTCTTGGTCGAAGACCACCTAGCCGAACCATCTCATAAACCCATGGATGATTGGGATCGTCTAGACGCCATTATCCTACAATGGATCTATAGTACGATATCCAATGATCTCCTACACACTATTATCAATGACATCTCCAATGCACGTGAGGCTTGGGTCGCCATTGAGGACTTGTTCCATGACAATAAGAGTGCCCGGGCGATTCATCTAATGAGCAAGTTCTCCAACACACGCTTGGATGGTTTTCCGAGCATGACGGCCTATTGTCAAGCTTTAAAAGTCTTGGCGGATCAACTCGCCAATGTCAATGCACCGGTGGACAATGACCGGTTAGTCTTACAGTTGCTTGTCGGACTCAATGACCAATACGAAGGTATATCTACTCTCCTAAAAAAATCAAGACCCCTTACCTTCATTTTACAATGCCCGCTCCAAATTAATCCAAACCGAAACCGATAAAGCCGAAGAGCCTCTCATGCCGCTAAAACCGCTTCATCCGCCCTATCTGCCACCACATCCCGAACCCCAAAATTATGACTCAAACCGCCCAGTCGACCGCTCCTACGGACGTGGCCGTGGCCGCTTCAGCCGCCGGGGTCGCGGACGTGGGAATTACGGTCGACCACCATCACCTCATACCTACTGGCCGCACTACCCATGGTACCCCACACCTTCTAACCCTCCTTTCTGGCCCACTCAAAACAGTCCGTACCCCAATCCCTACTCCAATACCTCGGCCCAAATCCAACAAACACCTCCCCATTTCCTTGGACCAATACCCACTCACCTCCCTGCCCTTATCCCAATATTCGTAGCCCATCCCAGCCCACGACCCAAAGTCAACAGAATGGTATTTTAGGCCCAGCTCCAGCCCAGAATAATTATGCGGCCTACTCTCCCACAGACATCGAGCAAGCTATGTATACGATGTCCCTGAAGCAACCAACTTGACCCAATACATGGAAACGGGAGCCTCTTCCACGATGTCTCATGACAAAGGTGATTTTCATTCCTTTTCTAACTCTTGCATTTCTCAAAATATTATTGTAGGCAATGGTCATACTATCCCGGTTTTAGGACAAGGCACCAATACCTACCTAAACCTTTCCCACCCTTCATACTTAAAAACGTATTATATTCCCCAAAACTAGTTAAGAACCTTATTTCTGTTCATCGCTTTACTAGGGATAACTCTGTGTCTGTTGAATTTGACCCGTTTGGTTTTCTTGTGAAGGACCTCAAGACGCGGATTCCGCTCCTGCGATGCAACAGCAGCGGTGATCTCTACCCTCTGGTGCTCGGGTCCTCCTCCACATCATTACCCACTGCTTTTACTGCCATCACCTCTGGCCTTTGGCACCAACGTCTTGGCCACCCAGGACGTCATGCTTTAAATTCAATAAAACCTTCTATTTCTTTTGATACTTTTAATAAACATGTTTATGACTCGTGTGTTTTTGGCAAAAGTATTAAATTACCTTTTTTGCTTCTACTTCTTGTTGTGTTTCAACCCTTTGATATTATTCATAGTGATGTGTGGACCTCCCCGGTTATTAGTTCGTCTGGCCATAAATATTATGTATTGTTTTTAGACGATTACTCCAATTTTCTATGGACCTACCCACTTACACACAAATCCAATGTTTTCCAAGCCTTTACCCAATTTGCATCAACCATTAAAACCCAATTTGAAAAGACGATAAAAACTTTTCAGTGTGACAATGGTCGTGAATATGTTAATGCATCATTTCAAAATTTTTTCACGCCCAATGGCATACTTTACCGTCTTTCTTGCCCATACACCTCCTCCCAAAATGGGAAAGCCGAAAGAAAAATTCACTCCATAAATAATATTATTCGTACCCTCCTGGCCCATGCATCCCTACCCACCCACCTATGGCATTTTGCCCTCGAAACCGCCACCTACCTTCTCAACATACTACCCAACACCGTCGCCAAAAATAAAACACCTACCGAACTTCTTTACCAAACCACTCCCACCTATGACCACCTTCGTGTTTCGGTTGCCTCTGCTACCCTCTTACTCCTTCCACCACCATTCACAAACTCGAGAATCGCGCCCAACCTTGCGTCTTTCTCGGTTACCCACTGACCCACCGGGGGTACCGTTGTCTCGACTTGAAAACCAAACAGATTCAAATATCACGACACGTAGCGTTCGACGAAACCACTTTTCCGTTTAGACAGTCCATCGCACCAACTCCCTCATATGATTTCTTAACCGACACCTTCCCACACCATTTGGCCCCCCACATTCACACTTCCCACAACCCACAACGTACCCCTCCTACCACTGGCCCAATCCCTAACACAGCCCAATCACCTCACGGCCCACCCACTTCCAACCAGACCCATACACCTTACCAGCCTCGTAACCAACCTTATGTCCTCCTCACCATCCTAGTAACCGGCCCTCTTCACGACCCACCCCACCTATTTTGATCAGCCCACAACATCGGCCCACCAAAACACCAACCCAACAACCACAAACACTCAACCGAACTCACCACCTAACCCACCCCCATAATGCACTATCCACACTCGCTCTATGAGCGGGGTCTACAAACCAAAAATACCTTTCAATCTACACGCCACAACACACCCGTCCATAGTTCCCATCCCAAAAAACCCAACCGACGCCTTGTCTATACCGGAATGGTACTCCGCCATGTCTACTGAGTTTAATGCACTTGTTAGAAATGGGACATGGGAATTAGTACCTAGGCATGCAGATATGAATGTCATTCGAAGTATGTGGTTGTTCAAACATAAATACATGTCCGATGGGTCGTGGAACGTTATAAAGCAAGGTTGGTTTGTGATGGACGTTTACAACAGGTTGGCATTGATTGTGGAGAAACTTTTAGTCCGGTTGTCAAGCCGGCTACCATTCGAACCGTGTTGTCCATTGCTTTATCTAAACGGTGGTCAGTGCACCAACTCGACGTCACTAATGCGTTTCTTCATGGTAATCTCCAGGAAACCGTTTACATGCATCAGCCCATGGGATTTCGTGACAAGAAATTTCCAGATTATGTTTGCTCACTCAAGAAATCTCTATACGGCCTAAAGCAAGCTCCCCCGTGCATGGTACCAACGGTTCACAGATTTTGTACTCTCTATTGGGTTCTCTCATAGCAAGAGTGACGCTTCTCTATTCACCTTCCATCAGGGCTCTCATACAGCATATCTTCTACTATATGTTGACGATATTTTACTTGTCACTTCTTCAGACAAGTTACGTCACTCGCTCATGTCTAAACTTGCTTCTGAATTTGCTATGAAGGATTTGGGTCCTCTTAGTTTCTTTCTGGGCATCTCTGTCACACGCTCGCAGGACACCATATTTCTCTCTCAACAGTCCTATGCGAATGAATTATTGCACGTGCCGGTATGCAGTCGTGCAATCCTGTGTCCACTCCCGTCGACACTAATGGCAAACTTACCTCCACCACCAGTGACTTATTCGCAGACCCGACTCTGTTCCGTAGCCTGGCAGGGGCCCTACAGTACCTCACATTTACTCGTCCCGACATTTCTTATGCTGTTCAGCAGGTTTGTATGCACATGCACGCTCCTCGAATTGATCACTGGAATGCTCTAAAGCGGATTATCTGTTATATCAAGGGCACTCCATCACTGGGTTTAACATTACACAGCTCATCTGCCAAATCATTGGTCTCTTATACTAACGTAGATTGGGCCAGGTGTCCTGACACTCGACGCTCCACTAGCGGTTATTGTATTTATTCGGAGATAGCCTCATTTCTTGGTCGTCTAAATGACAGAGCACAGTATCACGATCCAGTGCAGAAGCGGAATATCGAGGAGTCGCCAATGTCGTCGTGGAGATCTGTTGGTTACGCAATTTATTACTCGAGCTCAGTCATCCTCTCTCTCACGCAACGCTGGTTTACTGCGACAACGTCAGCGCAATCTATTTATCCGGAAATCCTGTGCAACATCAGCGGACTAAACATATTGAACTGGATATACATTTTGTTCGTGAACAGGTACAAAGAGGACACATCCGCGTACTTCATGTCCAGACACGTTATCAGCTTGCAGATATCTTTACAAAAGGCCTGCCTCGCATATTGTTTGAAGATTTCAGGGACAGTCTCAGCATCCGGTCACCTCCCGCTTCGACTGCGGGGGTGTAATAGAGGAGAGTCAACCTATACTTAATATTGTAATTATGTGTATTTATTATTTCTATGTTTATAGCAACAACCTTGTATTATATATAGTATGGTGAAATACAAAGAATGGAACCATTCAATCATATCAGATAGTATCACGCGTTGAAGATTGATAATCTATAACATGAAAATAATAAACACTTACCCGATTATGATTCAATATTCAAAACACGAAACAACTTGGATTAATCTCTAAATCGTATAAGAACTATTAGAAAACCCATCTCATGATTACATGTAATTGATTTATTGGATTAGACAGAGATTTGTGATGGAGTAAATGATTATTGTATAAACAAGAGGATTATTAAAGGAAACCAAACTATAATCGTGAGTTTCTTATTCTGATTCTCTACTGCAATGCTTTATTCTGTCTTGCTTTTTTCTTATTTGATTAAGATTCCTATATATCCAACCAAGATAAGCCCAATAATATGTCATATTATCATTCTTAAGATCCTCTCAATTCAAATAAGCCCAATAGTACTTTACAAGCCCATGTTGATATAACTAATTTTATATGTAAAGCCCAGATAACATTTAATATTAAATCGAGTTCGCACTCTCACGACACCAAACTCGTTTACTCTTTAACATTATTTCCTCGGTCAACAAGTTAATTCGATATACTAAGATACGCGTTAATAACACTAAAATTATCAAAAATTCTCCTTCATTTTAGTGATATCCATGATTAACATAATCATTCTCATAAAAGCTCAAACATATACATATATGAAATGTCCTGCGAATTTAATTTTCACAATATACAAAATATTAGAATAATCAGGTATCATAATGATTGAACCCATTTTATCCATTTATTACTTGTATGTTACAATGTTTTACTAGCCTGTGTCTTAATCTTTCAAAGAATATAACAAAGCTCACGTCCAAAGCTTCTTGAAGCGGCTAAAATTCACATTCTTATAGGCAGTTCATTTCTTCACATGCACTGCAATTTATAATAAACTATTAAGAAGTTAATTCCACCTCCTTTATCTTGCAATATGAAATATACCTTAGGGTGATTATGCTCATGTGTTTTTAATATCTTTATGACAATTTGTCATATTGAATTCAGCATCTAACATTGTATTAGATAGGAATCGAGTTTCTTGGCATAAGATATTTATATGGACTTTAAACCCATCCCTTTGCTAATTAGTTTACAAGATCTCTTCTTAACCCTTTAGTTAGAAGATTAGCTAAATTAAGTTCAGATTTTACAAACTCAATTAATATCGTACCATTCATGATTAATTTTCTAACCATGTTGTGTCTAACACCTAAGTATCCTAGACTTGTCATTGTTCACTTGATTATAAGTCTTAGAAAATGTAGTTGCACTATTACTTTGATAAAGAGTGGTGACATATGTTTCGACCATAATGGTTACACATTGAGATTCCATTGTTGAACTTGTAATACATTTTTGTTTCTTTGAAGCCTAAGATATAGCTCTTCTGCCTAGAAGGAATATTATGCACTTGTAAAATAATAAATTTTAATATTCATTATTCAACTTACTACAATATACCCTTTTATTACTTAAGGAAACCCGGAATAACATAAACCATAGTTTTTTGGTTCCTTCCAAATACTTACATAATGTACTTACTGTTTGAAAGTGTTGAGCACTAGGATTACAAGTGTATCTACTCAACTTACCATAGCAAATGATATGTCGGGCCATGTACTAATCATAGCATATATTAAACATTAAATGTCTTTGAGTGCTTTAACTATGATACTATATCACCCTAATTAGTCATAAGCCTAATATTAGGATATTGGAGTACTAACATGAGAACTATCAAAATATTTAAATTTCTACAACACTTTCTCATTGTAACTAATATAATAACACAATACTATTGTCGTTGTTATTATTATTATTAACCTTACAATAATAATAATAATAATTATAAGTAGTATTATTAATATGATTATATTTATTATTATTGTACTTAGTTTTTGAACACTTGTTAAATAATATGTCATTAACTAACAAATTTCATCATAAATAGTAAATTATTAAATATCCAAAATACCTCTAGAAATTATTATAATTATTATTGTTATTATAAATATAAAAATATATAATAGTTATATATTTAAGTATAAAAACAAAATAATACTTAATTTAAATAGTATTTAGTTATAGAAATACCATTAGTAAAATATAAATTTAAATGTCAATTTAAAGTATTACTATTCTTATTAATACATTTGGTCGGTGGGTGGGTGTTTTTTTCCTCTTTTCTTGTTTCTTTCTTTTCTTTTGTTTGTTTGTTTGTGTTTTTCTTGAGTTTGTTTTGGGTGTGTGTTCGAGATTTGGGGTGAGGTTTTTTGTGGATTTTTGTGTCTGGACACGCGTCTTTGATGTGTTTCGATTATGTTCGTTTATAGGGCTCGTTGACACTGTCTTTCTCCGGGTTCCTGCTTTCTTTCGTTATCGATACTCTGACGATTCTCACTATTAGGTTTGGGTTTTCCTTTTGTTTGCTCTTTTCGGGGCTTTGATTTTCATCGGTTTTCTATTTTGGACCGTGTCACCTTCTTGCGGCTTTGATTTTGTCTGTTTTGTGTGTGGTGTTGGACTTTGATTTAGTTTTGTGTTCTGTATGTTGTGGTGTGTTATGGATGTGAAGTTTTGGTGTGTTTTACTTTATGTATTTTACTAATTTTGTTGTTTTGAACCTTCATTTTGATATTGATTTTGATTTTGGTTTAGGGTTACATTAAAACTCGCATAGACGCGACAACGCGCGACGTCAAAACCTAGTTATAACTAAAAATATTAATATAGTGAATTGAAAAATATCATATTATTAAATAGTGTATTAATAATGTATTAAATAACATATTAATTAAAATTAGTTTATTATATATTGCATAGAACACCTATATTCTATGCTTAAAATGTTGTATTAGACGTCCTATAATTTTAAGTAAAATTACCATACTGTCCTCCTAAGATGTATTATACACTCCTAGTGGGTATGACCCATGCTATGTAGCGGTGGTTATAAAAGTTGAAAGTTTTAGTTCTGAAGATTTATACGTTAGTACTAACCAACCGAAAAAAGATTACATGGAAACACCGATAAAAAGTGTAACATAAAAATACTATAAAAATAAAATAGCTCAAAACAGAGAAGAAAAGTAGCAATGCGTAAATGACGACTTTACTATAATTAAAGAGCTCTACTGTATATTGATTTAAAGAAAACTTGATATAACTTGAAGGCTTAAGCATAAAACTTAAAACGAGTTCAGGTGATTAAATGTAAATTTGATATAACTTGAATGCTTAATTATACAATTAAAAAAAGGGTTCAGGTGATTAATGTAAATTTGACATAATCAAAGACTTAAATATAACTTTTAAAAAGACAAAATGAGTAGGTATCAATTTAAAAAACAAAAAAGAGAAAGTCTTGTTAGTTTTACAATGCTTTCGCCATTTATGACACCTGCGCTAATAAGATAAAGAGGGGTCTATGTCTTAAATGAATCAGTAAAGTAGCAATAGATTAGTAGAATGAGGGACCAAGAGACAAATAGGGGGAGAACGACAATCATCGGTGGACCTTCTTTTAAATGAGTCACGGAGCTCAATAGAGTGGTTTAGGTTCTGGAATTCTATCTCTAGTTAGGACTTTCGGTTCGAAGGTTATAAAATGTGGTGCGGCTTCATCTCTCTCGACCAATTCAAGTTTAAGGGAGGGTGATCGAAGGGACCGAGACTATAGATCTGTTCTCTATAGCGGGAGGTCTTCTTCGTATCAAGAGGGAATGTAAATTGTAATAAAAAAACACAAAGTAGGTTTTTTATTAGGTTGGAGAAAAAAATTATCATGGTAATATTGAGTAAATTACACCTTCACTACTCATAATTATTTTAACCTGTTATATAATGATGCGGCTGGTGTTATCGAGCATTCTTTCCGAGCTATCTTAAACGTTGATAATTTGAGTATTATTATTATTATTATTATTATTATTACTATTTATTATTATTATTATTATTAGTAGTAGTAGTAGTAGTAGTAGTAGTAGTAGTATAGCAGCAGCAGTATAACTATGTAATTATTTATTGATTATATACTTAAGTGTTTAAATAAAATAATACCCAAATGAAAATAGTATAGTTATAAAGATATAAATAATAAATGTGTATATATTAATATTTATTAAATTATTATAAATAAGATAATATTTAATTAGGAGAAATATATTAAATATGGTCAAATTGTGAACTATATATATAACAGTTGTATCTTACATTTAAAAAATTATATTAGGCATCTGCAATTTAAGTGGTGTGTCCTCATCAAAGGTTTACATAACAGTATAGATAATCTATATATAATTATTATTATCATCATTATTATAAAAATATTTAGTAATTTTATAGTTAAATATTTAGATAAGATAATACAATTTATAAGTATTATTTATTATTATTATTATTATAATATTTATTATTATTATTATTATTATTATTATTTTATATTATAATAAGATTTATAATTATGTAAATAAGTTTTCAAATAAGATAATGCTATAATAAATTTAAATATTAATTTAAAGTATTACATATAATATAATAAATATATAACTAGTTGGAATCAACTTCGCGCGTTGCGCGAGTATTTAAAATCGATAATCACCAGTACAATCCTAGTTCAAACCCTTGGCTCAACAAGCTGAGATTACATTTGTTCAACATCTATCACCATTTAATTTCTCAATTAATAATAAAATACACACAAGTCAGTCAATATCTTCAATTAGATATAAACACAGATTAATAAGACCACTAATGTTCTGTTGAAGATACGGGAGATTTCTCACCTCTTATGTTGGTAATTCCATACGAAACCAGAGAGATCCGCACTCCGTAAACCCTAAAACACCTGTTTATATGGTATAAACATTATGAATCACTGAAGGAAACATCAATTGTTGAAGCCCTAAGGTGTTCAATCTCAAATCATCCACACGCAACTTCAAACATCGCCGACGCAACTCCGGTGACGAAATCGAATCGTTGCTGCAAATCGAAGCTCCAAAACGTCGGCATCTTCACGTTTGTGTTCTGTATGATTTTCATATAAACTCCACAACCTTTAACTTGCTGTAGCCTTGCATCGTGAAAACAACTCTCTCAATTCGTACTCACACACACTCGATGGGGACGTGAGTTAAAACGCAACGGGGTCTTCTCGATCGATCTTGCGAACCGCCGGAGCTTCTCGATCTCTCCGTCCAACGCTCCGCCGATGATGGCGCCGAGCACAACGGAGCCCTCCAGCAACGCCGCCGTCTTGTGCAGGTGAATGAACTCCAAATGCTCGATTCCGACGTCGGCACCTCAGAGGATATGTCCACCACCTGGCCGCGCGACGAGCCCTTTGGACCCGATGCACTTGGCTAATTCGCTGATGGCTCGGAGGATGCGGTCGCGGAGACCCTTTTTGTGGTGGTGACACTGTTCATTACTGTTCATGAAGTTGGTTTTTAAATATGTAGGGTAATGTGAGTAGAATTATATAAAAAGTGTATTTAATAAAAAAAAGCCCTAAAAGGGACACGTGTAATCCCATAAATTTTTTTAGTTTTTTAGATTAATACACTTTTGATTATAACTCTAACCACGTTATATAGTATATTATTTATAATACTTTAAATTAACATATAAATTATTAATTAGCATTATCTTATTTGAAAACTTATTTATATAATTAAAAAATATTTTCATAATAATAATAATAATGATGATAATAATAATAATAGCAATAATAATATATAACAATAATAATAATAATAATAATAATAATAATAAAATAATAATAATAATAATAATAATAAAATACTACTAATGATAATAATAATAAAATTTATAAATAAGTATTATCTTATCTGAATACTTAACTATATATCTACTAAATATTTTATAATAAAAAAAAAAAATAATATATCTATATCTAATATTATCTATATCTATTACCACTTTGATAATGCACTGATAATGACAAACTATCAAATTAAGATATACTAATATAAAATTTTTAACATAACGTATAAGGGTATATAAATAGTTTATAATTTGCCCATATTTAATAATTTTCTTCGAATTAAGTATTATTTTATTTATGATACTTTAAATTATATTAATATTATACGTTTATTATTTATATTTTATAACTTAATACTACTTTATTTAGGTATTATTTAATTTAAACACTTAAATTTATAATCTGTAAATATTTACATATTTATAATAAAATAAATGTGTTGAACTCATAATTCTTTTTTATTTTTAAATTAATTTATTTTTGTACTATAACCTTACACTAAAAAAACTAACAAAATTGAATAAGAGTAATCAAATATTGTCACCCAATGACCGAACGCCATGTCAAACTATAGACGTGTTCTTTCAAGATTTGCAACGTGTGATTTTAACAATTAGGTCCATCCAGGGTTTACCCTCAAACGTTCGATCTTAATTCTCATACAAATCGTCAATTTGACAAAATCAAGAATCTTGGGTGGAACCCTAGCGAGCTCTAATTACTTCACACAAGACTTCAGTCAAAACATCCAATCCCACTTCCCAATTCAGCTAACAAAACCATCTTGCCATTGAAGCTCGAATCTGTAATGGGGATTTAGGTGAATTGCGAATCTTGTGAATTTGTGATCAGCACTGAGGAGACATACAGGCATTGAGCAGAAAGATTAAATCGATGGAGACCCGAATCGGATCCGGGTTTCGGGTCATGATTTTGGTAGCAGTTTGTATAATAGTTTGTGGGTATTCAGTTTCTGCAGAGACCCAACGACCCAAGAATGTTCAGTTGCTCTTCGGCTAAATGGCCTGGTACCTCACTCCTTCTTGAAGCTGGGTATGCTACTTTTTGTTTTCTTGAATCTTTTTATTCTTGAGAAAGTGATAGTAAGTTGAAAATATATATCTTTTGTTGTTTTTCTGTTACTTTTATGTGATTGCTAAAGAGTGCTGTGGATGGTGATCTTTTTGATGAATGTGAGTTGAACCTCACACCTTTTGTAATGTAAAGTTTATATTTGATGAATTTTGGTAAAGATTGTGCTGATACCACATGCTTGAAGGGTATTCTGTAGGCACACCCTGATATGCTATCATAAACCTATGATGAATCATATGGGTCATATAGTCATACATGCTGTATACATGTCGATAATAGGTTGTAGCCTGTAGGGGTCCGTATGAGGTGCTATACTGTCACATCATACGAACCACAATTTCTATACTGCCAGTATGACCAGTGATACTGCCTAATGATGACTTCTGATGGTGTATGTATAGTAGCACCCTATTTGAAAGGTAATCAACCCATCCAGTGGTGAGTAATGCAGTAACACGACTCCTATTTTTCGCTTTGTTCTTTGTTGTATGTATGAAAATTGAAAACAATTTCTTTTAGATCAATGTAAGACAAAAAAGGAAACAAAAGTGGAAGATGAAACAAAAAAATGTAGTCTTATTGAATTTTTATCAGATTTTGTTTTAATGACTATTTGCTAGCAATTATAAGTCTTTGAAAGCATTTGCAGTGCAAAATATGTTCTAAAAACGGACTTCCATAGTTGGATCAATAATTAATAACTTGAGAAGGTCTATGCTAAGCTGCTCGAAACATCTCAAAAGATTTAAAGGAGTTCACTACTCTGATTTCACCATTTTAACTTTCTGTTTAAGTGGAAAGTTTGCATCAGAAGCAATTTTTCCAGGTTTCCAGGCAATGAATTACGTGCAGTTAAATAAGCACAAACTGAATCACATGAAACCTATGCGATCTGCTGCATAGCATTGAATGTAAAATAGTAATGTAAGACGTCTTATACTTTGAAGTAATTTTTACTAGTGGTGATCTTATCACCCATGTACTCAAGAATGGGTCAACTTGGGTTGTGTTCATCTCCAATGGACCAAACAAAAAATCAGCTAAAAGGGAAGGGGTCAAATAGGCGAATCGAAACGAGGAACAACGTTACTGTGTGTGTTTATCCTGTGTGGTCTTTGTGTATATCTTATCTAGCATTCTTGCAGACTAATATATCATAAATTTTGTGTTCAATAGGGAATTACTTTCTAAAAGAATGGAAAGACCTGTTCTGGGAATTCATTGAGACATGGCTAAACAATGAAAGTGGAAATACAGATCCTTACACTGCCAAAGATTGCTTGCAGAAATATCTAATTTTGGGAAATCACTTCTGTCGGGACAACTGGCATCAGTGTTTGAATTATCTCTTACTCTTCGATCTTTCATCACCAAGATTAGTTCTTTATCAACAATTAGCAGAAGAATCCCTTTCTTCATTTCCATTATCTGATGATTTAACTACTAATTTGTCGATGGAGGGATATCTGAAGCAAATGATGGCAGA